>WBMZ01004363.1:0-17698 GCA_013400975.1 Atrichornis clamosus | reverse complement strand
CGGGAGCGGGGCCGCTGTCGGTGCCTGCGCACGGGCCGGGCCCCGCCGCCCCGCCGAGCAGCCACGGGCAGCCGGGGAATCGCATCCGCCTCCTCCGGGCTGGGCGGCAGCGGGCGGGGAGCGGCGGGAGCGCGGAGCGCGGAGCAGTGCCGCCTACCGGCACCGGGATCGGCTCCGCCACCGGATCGGCTCCGGTACCGCCACCGCCTGCCGGAACGGGAATCGGCGCCGGTGCCGGCACTGGCACTCCCACCGGTGCCGGCACCGGCACCCACACCAGCACCGGCAGCGGCTTTGCCACCGACACCGGCACTGCCGCCTCCGGCACCGCATCGACACCGGCACCGGCAGCCCCAGCTGCCCGAGCCCGGCACCGGCACCGGCATCGGCACTGCCCTGGGAACTGGTGTCGGCTCTGGCACCTGCACCGGGCTCTGCACCAACATCGGCACCGATGTCGCCATGAGCGCGGGTGACATCGGCACCGGCACCGGCGTCGGCGTCAGTGCGGGCCTGGGCACAGGTGCCAGCAGCAGCACCAGGGCTGGCACCGGCACCGGCACCAGGGTCACCACCAGGCCCTGGCCACGGCTCCAGGATCAGTGGCAGCACCGAGCCCTGTGGGTGCCCAGGTCCCAAAGCCCCGGGATACCCAGCTGGACACCCTGTCCCAGCCAGAGGACCCTTGTAGGGGGACACTCTGGGACTGGGGGCCTCCCCGTGTGCGCATCCCAACCCTGGAACCCTCGCTTCTAACAGTGCCGGGGTGGGGCTGGTGCCAGGCCAGGGAAAGGTGTTGCGGTCCTACCTTCCTGGGATTATCCCGGGAAAAGCTCCTCCAGCACCTCGGTGCTCCAGGATCCATACGGATGGGCCACGGTGGGGGCTCCCCTGGGCTGGACACGGACTGGGATGAGCCCAGCCCCGGGGGAAGGGAGGGCAGTGGGACAAGAAGGGTTAACAGGCTGGGCAGTGTCAGGGGAGCCTGAGCAGCCATTTCCCTCCAGGATGCCATCGCTCCCGGCCCCTCCAGCGCTGCATCCCCCAGCTGGGACATGTGAAGCCCCCCAGGCCCCTCGTGCCCTGCCCCATGGCCCTGAGGCCAGGCCTTTTTCATGGAGACATCTTTCCTAATAGCCAATCTCATTATGAGCCCATTCCCAATTTTCCTGTCCCTGTTCCCTGGGAGCAGAGCCCGAGCCCCCCGGCTGCCCCCTCCTGTCAGGGACTTGTGCAGAGCCAGAAGGGCCCCCTGAGCCTCCTTTGCTCCAGGCTGAGCCCCTTCCCCAGCTCCCTGATGCTTCTTCTCAGCCATGGATGCACCTGGTGCCATTCAGACAGGGTTTGCTTGGTTTATCCACACGATTTTCCAAACATCTCTTACCACACAGGTAAGATTTCCCCAGGAATATCAATTCCTCCTGGGAGAAGCTTTGATCCCCCAGGATCCCCCAGCATCTGCTGAAGATCCCAATCTTTGTGGCAGTGGGGAGTTAAAAGCCAGGTCTGACACAGCAGGAGGGAGGAGTGCTGGGACCAGGAGCATCCCATGGGATGGAGACAGAGGAACAATTCCCTCTGCAGGGATGGGGTTGCACCCCAGTCCAGGACGCATTCCCTCCTGCTGGGGCTCTCAGAGGGCCGGGAGTGGAGCAGGACACCTGGGCTGTGACACCAAATTCCACATTGGAGCATTCCAAATTGGAGAGGGACTGGAGGGATGGAGAGGCAGGACAAGGGGGAATGGCTTCCCACTGCCAGAGGGCAGGGTTAGATGGGATACTGGGAAGGAATTGCTCCCTGTGAGGGTGGGGAGGCCCTGGAACGGAATTCCCAGAGAAGCTGTGGCTGCCCCTGGATCCCTGGAAGTGTCCAAGGCCAGGTCGGACACTTGGAGCACCCTGGGACAGTGGGAGGTGTCCCTGCCCGTGGCAGGGGTGGCACTGGGTGATCCTTGAGGTCCCTCCCAACCCAACCCATTCTGTGAGCAATAAAAGCCCAGCTGACCCCAGGACTTCACTTCTGAGAAGGAAACAATGAGAAGGCAGCGCCGAAAGGTTTTCGGGACATGACTTGGGATGGGCAGGATGCTTTGGGGCCAAGCGTATTTCCCCAGTCCTGCTCAGAAGTTCTGGAAGTCCAGCACAGCACCAGCTGCTGGCTCTCTGCTGCTCCTCAGGGGCTGCTGAGCACAGAGGCTTCACTGCAGCTGCAGCCGGGGACTGAGGACATCCCTCCAACCGCAGGCAACGCATTTTCCCTCCTGGCACTCAACTGGAATAACCAAAAATGGCCCTCCCTCCTCTCCTCTCACCTTCTCCCTGCTCCACTTCTCCACTTCCACTCCCCAGAGGAACACCACTGACACGTTGCACACACATTAAGAATCTACCCGTGCTTTTTTCCCCAGAATCTCAGAAACCAAAGCAGCATCTCACCCCGCAGGAAATGCATGGGGTTAATATAAAAACAGAACCCAAAACCAGAGTTAGTTCAGCAGGTACAGTCGTGGGAGAGCAGCAGAAACTGGGAAATAATGCCCAGAATCGATTGCTTCAAACATCAACTTACTGGGGGACAATCCCATTCCCAATTCTCAGGTTTTTTATTCCTGAACACTTCCAGTGTTTCTCTGTGTTATTCCAGATGCTCTCCAGCAGGTGCCGTTTGGTGCACCAGGGTTTTTTAATGCCACTTTTGGTACAGCCAACGCCTCTCATCCAACTCCTGCTCCCAGGAGGAGCTGGATGGAGCATGATAGGAATTATCCAGCTGCTAATTAAAATCAGGTCCTAATCCACGACTATTAGGCCGGCACCAACAGATGCCTTTCAAGCAATTGAACTTGATTCACTTTAGGAAAACCGCCTCGTCCCCAAACTCCCGATAATCCACACGGGACTATCAGCCACCACCTCTGGCCAGAGAAGGACTTTAGATAAGCCCCCGGGAAGATCTATCCTAGGAAAGCCTTTGGCACACAGATGATCTGGAAATGCGTTCTCAGGTGACTGGTGAGCGCGGGTTTCTCCAGGAAGCTCCTCCCACACTCCGTGCAGGTGTGGGGCCGCAGCCCCGTGTGGCATTTCTGGTGCCGGAGCAGGTACGTGTGCCGGGAAAAGCTCTTCCCGCAGTCCGTGCAGATGAACCACGGCACCTGCGCCTCCTCGGGATGGCTCTGCTGGCACAGCAGGAACCGCCTGAACTCATCCACTTCTCTTCCCGTCAGGAAGCTCTTGCCTCTTCCCTTTCCCATGGGATTTGCCCGATCTGTTGCTGAGCTGTGATGACTTCCCGACGTTTCCCCGCTGGCCGAGCTGCGGCACGGCAGGTCCAGGGACGCTCCCGGGGATGATCCATGCCGTTGGGTGCCTCCTGCACTCTGCGGTTGGGATCTGATCATGGCACCACCGTGGCCTGGAACAAGACAATCCCAAACATTCCCTTTGTCTGATGTCACGCAACACAAATCTCCAAAGAACAACAATTCCGGATTCACCGCGGCTGCGTCTGGACAAAACTCCCCAAGTTTTGGGTAAAAAAAGCAGGGATGAGCTGGAATTCCCCCTCCATCCAATCCTACCAGGTTCAAGCTGTTGCCAGTTAATTCCCAACAAGTCACACACCTGTGCGAAGGCTGGCAGGAATTTTCCTTCCCTCCAAATTCTTCCAATCCTTGTTCCATGCCGCTTCTCCTGCCAGGATATTGCTTTTGGGAAGAGGATAGCCTGAACAAGGAACAGAAGGAACATGGAAATGATGGTTATTACTATTTCCCATTGTTTTCCAGCAAATCCCTGCAGAAACCACTGTCTAAAGAGCGTCTCTGTTACTCCAGGGAAAGATCCAACGAGGAGGGAACAGCAAACGCAGCTGCTCCGGTGTCTAAAAGGGTGGCTGGGATGCAGCTGAGCAAGATTTGTGTTCCCATTTTTATAAAATATTCCAGAAATTACACCCAAAAGGTGGAAAATTAAATGTTGAAAAGGGGAAAGTCTCGGATTTGAGCCTGAAACCCAAATTCTGCCTCCTGGTGCTGGATTTTATGGTTCAGTCCTGTATTTTTTAACTTTTTTTTCCCGGACAATTCCTCCTTGTGCAATGCCCCCAATTTCAGCAGATTCTTCTAGGGATCCAAGGAATTACCTGAATGCTGAGGAGCCCGGGAGGGCTCACAGCTTCAAATTTAAAATATCCATGAATTCAAGCAAATAAATAGGTGGGCATTTAAATGAATGAACAAGATTTCTTCATTTTCTGGGCTTCTTTCAAGTTATTGAACCATTTCTGCAGCAAAATAGTTCCATTCTCTTCAGTGAATCCCAAACCTAAACACACATCAGGATTTGGGGATGAGGAAAAGACAACTTCACTATAATTAATGAGGCCACAGCATTCATGATCCCACGTGTCACTGCAGCTCCTGTATCTAAACTTCTGCCACTCCTTTTTTCCTAGTTTTTCTTGGCACCTGCATTCCCACGGATCCTAAACTGTTCTTCAACCTTTACAAGAGAGATTGTGGAACTTACTGTGTCTCACAAAGATTCACGAGTACTTAAAAATCAATTCTCTAAAAATCCAGGGATTCGTGGAGCAACAAGAGCCAGGCCAGACCCAGCACGTCCCCCTCTGGAGAGGGAAAACTGACCTTTTGCCAGGATGCTTAGGGAGGCATAATTCTCCTTCAGCAATTTCTTATAAAATTCATTCTGCCAATCCTCCAAACGTGGCCCCTGAGCACCATTAGCAAACGTCCCAGGGACCTAAAAAGCAAAATATTCCACAGTCAGTGCTGCTGGGGAGTCGTGAATCCCTGAAAACCCTCTTTTCCCAACAGTTTAAACACGTGGGCACCTCCCAACTGCTCCCAGCAGTGTCTGTGTTATGTGCAACCAGCATATTAATAACGGATTTTATGTAAGAGCCTGTTAATCCAGAATGAGTGAAATGGCTTTAAAATGATGTGACTCAACCAGAACAAAGATTTTCTTTAACAGCTGGGTCAAAAATTAATCATAAAAAAAAGTTATCCATGGTCAGCATCCATACGCAGCTCCCTCACGGAATGTGGCTCCTCCTTCACTGAAAAAGAAAATAATTCAGTGTTTTAAATAAGCCCTGAGGCAGCGCCATGATCTGTCAGACTGGCTGCAAAAGCTCCTCCCTAATAATTAGGGAATAGTAATATTACTATTCTTATTAATTAAGCCCTCTAAGGGATGTTTTTCCAAGCCGCTTCCAAGGCCTTAGACACAAATCTTCCTTTAATTGAATTCACTCCCCAAACCCAACCCCTCAGTTACCCTCCAGCGCTCGGGAATCCGGAGCCGTTTGCGGCTTCTGTTCCTCATCACGTCGCAGAAGCTCCGGGGCGTCCCCACGAGCCAGCTCCCGTCTTCCCCCAAAATGAACTTGTTGGGAACAGCCTCCTTCAGCAAACGCCTGTTCTTGCGCATCTTCGAAGGATCCCTCTCGAAGGAGCTCTCCTCGAAGTGATCCGAGCACAGGCGCTGGTACTTGGAGGGCGTTTCCATGTCGCGGCCCATGTTTTGGATCCACTGCCTCAGGAGGGGTTTGTTTTGTAAGGGGAATCCATAAAAAGAGACGGAGCTGTTCTTGTAGGCCCCGCTCGTGGCGTTCCGGCAGTTCAGTGCTGCGCAATAAACCATTGTCACCCGCGAGAAACGGGGCAAACCCCCCCAAAAAAACAGCCGGGAAGAAGATTTAGGCAGTTCCTAATACACCTCAGTCCCAAACAGGCCTAAATTTCTCCGGGAAATCCATGGTTTGGGCACAGAGGAAGAGCTGAGGTGACCCGGTGAAACGCAGGGCTGAACTTCCCACAGGAGCATCCCAAGGAGAGGAACCAGGTCTTTGCCAGCTGCTTCAAATTAATCTGAAAGGGAAAAAAACCCCTTGGAAATCAGCTTAATGCTCCCTGAATGTGCAGATTTACATTTAAATAACCTCTGCCATGTGCACATAGACACGTGCTTTGTTCATTTGCATATCCATGAGGGATCCTCCCTCACTCCAAAGGTTACCCAGAACACCGCAAAGGGCTGAGAGATGAGTAATTCCCAAAAAACCAAAGGTTTGGGGTGGGCCAAGTGATCCCCCATCATATCAGAGGGGAGTCTCAGGGGTGGCCACCAGTGAGGAGATCTTTGGACAGGAGCATTGAAACAGGGAGAAAACCATCCAGGGATCCTGCTGCATCCTGCTGCAAAGAGGAGGGGAGATCCCAAGGTTTGTAGATGCCAAGAAGGAACAAGGATCAGAGGGTCCAAAAAAAGCTCACAAAGTTTGATTAGTAATTGGTTTTTTTGCCTTGATTTTCTTGTAGTAGGAGAAATAAGAGTAAAAGAAAAGAGGGAAGAGAGGGAGATCAGATGGGAAAGGAAAGGAGAGCACCAGTCCTGGCTCCAGCATCAATCCCATCCTGAGGGCACCTATTCCACCTGGAATTAGGTTTCTCCCTTTCCATGCAACTGAGTGAGGATGTACAGTCCGTTCTCCCAGAGCTTTCCAGAAAGAGGCTTCGGGGGTCTTGATCCACCTCTGTTGGATCAATCTTTGGCTGACAACCCATGCCCACTTCCCGACCCCATTCCTGCATGACTTTTCCCATTGTCCCTGTTTCCATGGACCAGGAGAGGCAAGTGGCCCCAGAAAGGTGCTGCCCCACCTCCGTGTGCCTCCCTTCTCCAGCCACAATCCTGTTCTAACGCGCTTGTTATGGGACTTGTTGTGCAGTGAAATCCATTCCATCANCGTGTGCCTCCCTTCTCCAGCCACAATCCTGTTCTAACGCGCTTGTTATGGGACTTGTTGTGCAGTGAAATCCATTCCATCACACACAGTTCTCTACCAGATTTCCCACATATTTGTACATAAAAACCCCAAAGAAATTCACGTCCATCGGGTCTTAAATGACACAGTTCTTAGTATTCGATCTCCTATTGGTTACTGATCACTTCGATGCTAATTTGGCCCTCATTCTTTGTTTCTCTTATCAATCTTTTCCCAGACCAGGTGTCTCCAGGGGAAGATGTTCGTTAGCGGTCGTTTATCGCCTGTGTCTCTTCTGGCTACTCCCAAACTGTAGTTGTTGAGCTCATCAGGCCTCACCCAACCTCGGCGAACAGAGCCTTTTGAAGAGAAACTTCCTTTGCCCCCTCCCTGGGCAAAGGTGAACAAACCCCTTACTAAAGTTACATTTAAAAAGGTTTTAAAGTTGGATAATTTCTAACAACAGGACAAGGGGGAATGGCTTTAAACTGAAACAGAGAATGTTTGGATGGGATATTGGGAAGAAATTCCTGGCTGTGCGGGAGGTGAGGCCCTGGCACAGGTTGTCCAGAGAAGCTGTGGCTGCCCCATCCCTGGAAGTGTCCAAGGCCAGGTCGGAGGGGGCTTGGAGCAACCTGCGATAGCGAAAGGTGTCCCGGCCTATGACAGAGGGGTAGAATTGAACGGGTTTAAGGTCCCTTCCAACCTGAACCATTCCTACCCAGCCCCGCTTCCACCTCCTGCACACCCCGGGGGTGTCTGCGCCTGTCCCCCCACTCCACAGCTGTGGGGGCAAGCGGGTACCGGCGCTGCCCTCCCGGAGCCGCGGAGCCGGGGCCCTTGCGAAGGCGCTCACGTACCCCCCAGGGCTCTAGGGCGAATGCCGAACACGCGACTGCGCCCCGGGAAGCCCCGCGGGACCCCCGGCACGTCTCGCTCACCGCCACGCTGCGCCGCCTCCTTCCTCCTCTTCCTCCTCCCGAGCCGCGCCAAGCCGCAGCAGCCAATCAGAAGCGGCGCCAAGCGGCAGCAGCCAATCGACAGCCAGCACTGACCATTCCCCCCACGCCATTGGCCCACTTCCCCTCGGGCCCGCCCATCCCGTGGCGCGCGGCGGCCTCCACGAGGAGGGGGCCGGGCAGAGCCGCTCACTCCCATTGGCCAGCGCGAGGGGAAAGCGGGGCGCTGATTGGGCGAGGAGGCCCGGGAGGCGGGGACTAGGAGCGGCGTCCTCTCGTTGTCACGGCAACGGGCGGCGCGGCTGGGCCTGAACCGCGGGACGGGGCCGCAGCCCCGGGACCCCCGCACCGAGCACCGGTCGCGCGACTGGGCCGGAACCCCGGGACCCTCCACAGAGCAGCGGCCGCGGGACGGGGCTGGAGTTCCGGGGCCCCTCACCGAGCACCGGCACAAGGACCGGGCTGAAGCCCGGGGACCCCTCACCGAACACCGGCCGCGGGGCGGGGCCGGAGAACCGGGACCCCCTGTCGGAGCACCGACGGGCGGTGGGACGGGGTCGGAGCTCCGACATCAGAGTTCCGAGACTCCTCACCAAGCACTGGCCGCGGGACGGCGGTTTCGCAGTCTCGGAGCGCGGTCCGCGGCCCGGTGAACGGAGAGAGCCCCCCTCGCCTGCAGCTCAGGCGGATGCCGGCACCGGTCCCCGCTTCCCCGCCGCTCCTTTCCTCCGTTCCCGTTTCTTGCCAATGAGAAGATGCTTTGAAACCTGGGGTTTGAGGGGCGGCGGCCGCAGAGTTCCTCCTCTGGCTTCAGCCTCGCTCATCCCTTCCCCTCCCGCTGTAGAACAACCCGTGGCATTTGATAATTTTGATTAAAACCCCTGAAATTTCCAGCCAACATATCAAACATCCTGACAAAACAAGCAGAAGCTCGCAGGCAAAAAAGGCGCTTTAAGGAAGTTTCCTTAAAGGAAAAGCGAAAGAGCCCTGACCCCAAACAGGCTCTTCCCTGACTCAGCCACTGCTGCTTCTCTACTTTTTCTCACGGTGCCACCGACAAGGCGACAGGTGACAAATCCAGACTCTTATTAATAAAAGGAATAAATCGTGTCCTTGCAAGGCCACGACGCGTCAGATTCGATCCCTTGAGAGACCCTGAACACGAGCAGCAAGTCTCTGACGGAGGATGTTTAACGGGCAGCTCCCGTGTCCCGCTCCAAAGGGGAGGGGAGCTCCTAAGACGCGGAGATTCCCGGGGTCCACAAGGACCGACAAATGTCAAAGGGTCCCAAAAGAGCTACGAAGTTTGATTAGTAAATGATACACTTGGCATGGAAATTGGGATGAGTTAGCCCCTTCTAGCAGTAAATTAAAGAGCAAAAGAAAGGAGGGAAGAGGGAGAGGTCAGGAAATATCACCGGTCCTGGCTCCAGCGTCGATCCGGGAGTCCGGGGTCCCGTGGATGTTGTGGGGGCACCTTCTTATGGGTAAGTTTTCCCCGCCCCGGGATCAGGTTTCCCACTTCCCATGTAAATGAGTGAGTGTGCGCAGTCCTTCTCCTGGACCTTTCTGGAATTGGGTCGGGGGGCTCTGGTGGGTTTGAATACCCTCTCCTGATCTCCCTGATCGCTTCCACGCTGGCCTTGTCCCGCGTTTGTTGTGTCTCCGCGTCCCGGAGGAGGTTTCCCTCCGGAACAGCGCTGCCCTGTCTCCTGTGCCCGCTCTCCAGCCACATGCTGTTCTGCGCCGCTCCTTATCAGTGTTTGGGACACAGCAGCGCCTTAACTCCTTGGAGCCGCGGCTGCTGCAATTGCACAGATTAGAAAATTAGTTGTGTCCCCTGAAGAACGGGATGGAAACTTGGGATGGTCCCAAGAACCGGGGAAAGATAATTCCTTATCTCCTTCAGCACCCACTGCATCTCGTGGAGCTCGGGGCTGGAGCGGGAAGTCGCCCATGAAAAACGATCCCGTTGGATCCGATCCAGGTGTCTCATTTGCAAGAGCATCCTGGGCACTGCTGAGGAAAACAATCAGGAGCCCGAGGCCAGAGGCCGGGAACTGCCGACCTTTCCATAACAAAGGGCACAGCGAGGGACACTCAAGGACACAGCAGGAGCTGACCATCCCAGATTTTCAGTTCAGACCGTGAGGGGGGAGAAGCCTGGAGGGGGATGGGTGTCCTTTGTTTGGGGTCCCTCCCTGGAGGGAACAGCTCGAGCTGTTACCCTGTTGCTGAATCACGATTAAATTATTTTAAGAACCCAGGTGCCCGAGACTCCACTTCGGAAAATCTGGGATAGAGTCGGTGAGGAATCCTGTGTGCGTGTGGTGTGGAGTCAAACAGGGACCCATCGGCTCACGGGAGCCGGTGCCAGCTCCGGTGATGCTCAGCTGTGACTCCAGAGTGGCTCCTCGATGGTCAGACAGGGAAATTTCCTTAACAGCCACAAGCCAGGCAAGACTGAAATCCAGCACGTGGAATCTTATCCATGCAGACAGACAAATGGCCTGGACATTCGTATTCCAGCTGGTTCTTGTCAGCAATTAATCAAATTTCTATTGGACACAGGAGCACAATATCCAATATTAACATAGCAGGATGCTGCTGTAGGACCCGGAGGGCAAAGAGTTAAAATCCCTGGAGCAAAAGCTCCAGTGCCAAACTGCTCCGGTTAATTTATGGCTCCTGGGTGAGATGCAGGAATCTGCCAACCTTACCCCTAAAAGAATTCCAGAGGCTACAGTGCACTGACTTCATGCAGCACCTGCACTCCTCGATTCAAAAATTATTCATGGACCACAACGGCAAATTCCTGCTGCGGCAGGAAGGGGAATTTCTGGAGTTCCAGCTGATTTGGCCCCAAGAGCTGTGGGTCCCAACAGTGTGTGGGCAGTGCCCAGGGGTGTAGCAGGCCCGGCACCAAGGAGTTAATGTGCTGCTGTGCCCCGCACACAGGATAACAAGGGACAAACTGGAACAGGGTGTGCCTGCAGAGGGGGGGCTCTCTCGTATTTTCAGCCCCTCTGATTTTTAAAATTTTGGGGGTTTTTTTCTCCTTTTCTTCCTCTATTTCTGCAGCTGCTCAATTTTCACGGACAGCAATAATTCAGCTCTTTGCCTCCCTTCCATTTCCTCTCTGGGGTGTTGTTTCTCTCTACCATGCTTTTTCCTATCTAAATTCTTCCGTAATTCTCTTTCTCTGCATTCTGGTGAAGCGAGTCCCAAGCTGATCCTCTTTCAGGCGTAAGTTTATCACTTTGGATTCAGCAGAAGGCCAAGAGATAAGGGGCCCATGTGTGTGCCTCCAACGCCGACAGCCACGGAGCCGAGCAAGGGCTGTTGTGTGAGAACTCGGAACACGCCGTGCGGATGGGAAAGGACAGGATGTGGCAGGATGGAGGTGGGGCAGCGCTTTTCTGGGACAAACACCCTTGCTCTGGCTCCTGGAGATAAGCACAGCATGGAACGGCGCAGGGCATGAGGTGTCAAACAAAGGTTGATCTATCTGGGGGGATCAAAACCACCAAAGGCCCTCCTGAGCCATTCCTAGCAGGATCCAGAGGGATGGACTGTGTCCACTCATTTGTTTGCATCGAAAGTGACAAAAGCAGCCCCAGAGTGGGGAAAATTTGGCTATAAAAAGGATGACACAGGGTTCAGGGGGCACCCCCAGGATCCCGGACACGGTGTGGGATGGATGGATGCTGGAGCCAGAACTGTGATCCCCTTCTCCTCTCTGATCTCCTTCTCTCTCTTCCCTCTTTCCTTTTGTTTTTCTTTACTCCTAGAAGGGCAAAAATATCAATTCCCATGCTGAGTGTGGAATTTGCTAATAAAACTTTGTGAGCATTTTTGGACCCTTCTGACAGCTGTCATTCCTTTTTGACCACGGGCATCCACAAACCTTGGGAGCTTCTTTCCATTTGGGAGCAGGACAGACCCGAGGGAGGAGGCTGGAGGAGCAGAGCTGCCTTACCTCCTCATGGCCCCCTCTCCAGGAGATTCTGTTCTAGTGTCCTGTTATCAGTGTTTGGGACACAGCAGCTCGTTAACTCCTTGTTTCCCAGGTTTCTGCAGCATCTCCATGTTCTGCTTTCACAGGATTTGGAAAATTCAACAACCACAGACCAGTAACAATGTGGGAAAATAAATGCAACACAACTTTAAGGCTATGCAACAGTGAAACCATTTTCCAGGCTCCCCGGCCGTTTTACAACTCCCAGTGAGGATCCCACCCTCCAGGAATCCTCTCTTGGGGTTCACAGCGTGGAACCCCAGGATTTAGCAGTGGGAATGAGCTGCTTCCCAGGCTCTGCACTCTTCTGTCTGGTTGCCACTGAAGAGGCTTTCTCTTACAACCACAGGGGCAACACTTCCTTTCCCAAAGCATTTCACCCACGTGGGTGTTTCCTGACACTTTTCACTCATTTAGTGGACAATTAATACCTTTAACTCACTTGTTCCCAGCCCAGTCCAAGGACTCCAGACTCCTGGGATAACATTCCAGACATTTTCTCTCTATTCAGGCAACTCTTCTCCGTCACACACATCACAAATTGTTCCATGTCAACGTGGTTTCTCTCCCACATGGATTCACAGCCAGCAGTACCTCCGAGCTCCGACACCTCCCCAGATCCACAGGCACTGGTGAATACTGTCTAACATGGAAAATAACCCCCTAACACCCCCCTTTTCCTGGGAGTGGCTCAGGATGGCTGTTCCACAGCCTCCTCCTGCCACCACGGTCTGCGCGGAGCTGGGGGTCCTGCCACGGCCCGGCGAGGGGACACGGGGGGGCTGTGAGGGATGTCCTATATGGAATGCATCACGGAGCCCCTGATGTCCGTGCAGGGCCAGCTGGCCAGTGGCACGTGTGTTTCCTGCACGTGACCTTCCTGATGCTTCAGCAGGCTCCTCTTGAGCACAAACCTTTTGCTGCAGAGGGGACACTGGAAAAGCCTCTCTCCTGTGTGCCGGCGCTGGTGGTTTAGGAGGTAATCCTTCCTCCTGTAGGTTTTGTCACACTTGGAGCACTTGTAGGGCCTCTCTCCCGTGTGACTTGTCTGGTGTCTGACGAGCCAGGAATGGCAAACAAAGTTTTTCCCGCAGTCACTGCAAATGTAGGACTTGCCCCGGCCCTGGCTCTGCTGCTGGGCCAGGCTGCCCCGGCCCGGGGGCTGATCCCAGCAGGGGATGGCTCCTGAAGTGTCCATGGGGAAGCTCTCCTCGATTTCAGCAGGCTCCTCCCCACCCAGGCCGTCCTGGTCCCGGAGCCTGGCTGTGCCCGTGGGGGTCTCTCCACACTGGGAGCGGGGCCCCGGCCCCTCACAGGAGCTGGGCAGAGCTCCCGGCCCCATTCCCTTCTCTCCCGGGTGTGGCTGCAGCAGAGGGAACACCCTCTCACACAGTGGGCCTGGAAACATCTCCCCTTCTACCTGTGGAGCCTGAGGCTGGTCCTGCTGCAGGGAGCTTCTCTCACACTTGTACACACACGGCCTCTTTTCAAGGCTCTTTTCCTGAGCAGTAAAAAAATCCACGTGCTCACCAAACCCTTGCCCAAGGCTGTTCCCATTCCCAGTGGTGTTTGTCTCCATCATTTCTGAATTCCACTGACTGTCCCAGCTCCCTCCATGGCTGGGATCTTTGGGAAACCTCTCTCCCGGCCTTCCTAGTACATCTGAGTCACAGGTCTTGCTCTCAAAGCAATCTGCTGGATGACCCCTCTTGATGTTTTCATCTGAAACAGAGAAATTTCAGAGCCTTTTAATTCAGGAATCCCCTTAGGAATGTTCCTCCCAGCCCACAGCCACGTCAGTAATACTGAGGGGGGAACACCATCCACTGAAACAAAATCTCCAGGAAAACAGGACTTTTTTCAAACATATTTTTTTTAAATCTACATAGAAAATCACAGCTGCAGTCTCAGATTTACCCTCTCACTCAGATGTCTGAAGAGGGGCGTCTGAGCTCCCTGACAGAGCAGACACTGTCCCACCTTGGTGCTCCCAGCTCCTCTCCAGACTCCACTGAGATCTCCAGGAGCAGAGTCCAAGCAAGGCACCGGAGCCAGCTCAGCGAGTGACAGAGTCCTGGAATCTCCTGAGCTGGGAAAGACCCGCAAGGATCATCCAGTCCAACTCCTGGCCCTGCCCAGGACACCCCAAAAATCCCACCCCGTGCCTGAGAGCGTTGTCCAAACACTCCTGGAGCTCTGGCAGCCTTGGGAGGACCGTGACCATTCCCTGGGGAGCCTGGTCAGTGCCTGACACCCTCCAGGGGAAGAGCCTTTCCCAATATCCAACCTGACCCTCCCCTCCTGAGCTTATCAGAAACACTGGCTGCTCCCAGGAAGCAGTGCTGTCTAACAAGCACCTGCTTTTTAATGAACAGCCTTGGAAACTTGTTTTTCTTGCCTGAATAACAACCCAAGTAGAATAACATTTTTGTTATTGAACGTTCAAATAAAACTACTGACTGGAATTGCAGCCAGGATGGAAGATCACTGTTTAAGCCCACTCTCTTGTTACCCTATAAACAGTGGTCCAGAGTGAGACCCACTGAGCTCCTGATTCCCAGGAGATAAGGGAATGTGTATGTCCCAAACTCTGGTAACTGGATGGCCACGGAGCCATCCAAGGACTGTGGATTAACGTGCCATGAGAAAGAACAAGAATTGGCTGGAGAAAGGGGGGCCATGTGGAGGTGGGCCAGACATTTCTGGGCCAAACATCCTTGTTGTAGCTCCTGGAGACAAGCACAGTACAGCACAAAGGCAGGAATGAGGCCAAGAAGTGGGCATGGATTATACAGGGGCATTAAGACCACCAAAAATCCCCAAAGCCTCCAACCCCTTCCCAGAAAGGCCTGAGAGAATGGACTGCACATGAGAACTGATTTGCAGAGAGAGTGAGGAACTTGTGTTCATTAGACAGAGCTGCCCCCGTGCTGAGCCCTGGGGACAGCCCTGGTGACAGGCCGCCAGCCGATGTCACCGCCTTCCCCACCCCTCCCTGGGCCCAGCCCTCAGGCAGGTTTTTACCCGGGTAAACGCAGCACAGACTTGATCCATGCAGCCTGAGCACAGCTCTGGGCTTGCCTGAACACGAGCCCGGTGCCTCTGACAGCTTTTGGCAGACTCAAGGAGGAAGGAGCCTCTTCAGCTGACAGAACCCAAAATTTCTGTGACCAAATACTAACTGACAGACTGAGGCTTGTCCCAGCTCTCTCATGGTTTACATCATAAGGCTGTGACATTTAATATAGCATTAAAAAATACTCTAAACTAGATTTGCTGCCCCTGAAATCCCAGCTGAAATCCATTCCTGACCTGTACTTGGATCTGTAGAGATTTCCCCTTTCTCCAAGTCCTGTTGCTCAGCGCAGCGTGGCTCCTCCTCTTGTTTAATCCATGATGAAACATCAGTTGCATAAGTCTGAAATCCTGTTCATTGGGGAGAATCGACACTGAGAAACACCGGGGGAACCCACAAAGCACGGAGAATTTGGGAATGCACAAGGGTAGCCAAGCATCAGCGAGGACACAGCGTGAAGAGCCACCTGAGGGGTAATTCCTGCAGTGGGAGTTTTCACCAGATCCTCACCTGTGTCAGGATCTCTTGGGAGGTCCTCAGCCTCTGTGCCTGGCAGCTCCCTGGCATCCACCTCGTTGCCTTTCCTGGTCTGACTGGATGCCTTTGGCTTGTAAAATCCTTGCTCTGCTGAAGGAAAAAATCGAGGATCTGCCTAAATTCAGGATTATACAAAGCTGGAACCTGCTCTGGTTTGGGGTTTGTTTGGAGGTTGTTCCCCCAGGCCAAGCTCCCAAAAGCCCAGTTTCTTAAGGAAACCTCTTGGAAATGTCTAAGAATCCCAGTCTGCTACAAGCCAAGCACAATTTCAGTGGAGCCAACAGGCAGCACTGCTACCCTTTGTGAAGAGTGAGGAAAATCTGCAAAGCAGAGCAATTTATTTGTAAAACAAAGAGGTTCCAAGTGAGAGGGCAAAGAGCAGAGCCATGGGCTCGAGGGGTCCGTGTGCTCACCCCTGTACCCAAGAAAACCCCAGAAGGGCAGGGAGGAGGGAAAAGGCAACCTGCAGGAATTTAGGGGAGGATGAAACATCTCCTAATCCACACTTGGATAAAAACCAGCCACGTGCTCCGCAAACTCCAGAATGTCCGTGAGAAGGAAAAGAGGCAACACCAGCCCTCATCTGTCAGGACTGCTGGCAAGTCTGCTCAAAACTTCTAAAAGATTTGGAACACCTGAACAGAAGTCAGAACCCCCCCCGCCCCCAACTCGGAATTTAATCCCTCTGCTTGGTTTTCCCTCCCAGGTATGCAGTTACTCACCTGGGCAGGGCTCTCCAGGAGCTTCTCCAGCCTCCTCCTCCTCCTGATCCGCAGTGCACAACTCTTCCTCTTGCTTAATCTGGATTATGCTGTCTTCTGTTAACAGGAACCAGAGTTATTTTAACACCATACATAATTAATTCCCATTCTCAGCCCATCCCGGGCAGATCTGCTCTGTTCTAGCTCACATTCCAGAGAAAGCCTCACTCCAGTTCTAGTTCCTGCTGACCAAGGCCTCTTGAACAGACCTGGAATGTTGGCTACAAAACCCTCAGCAGATGTTTGAGCCTGAGAAACACACAACATTTTCATGCAAGTGAAAACACGTTCTCCATGGCCCTGGGAGAGGCCAGAGCCACTTGAATTCTTGTCCTTGAGTTTCGAGTCTCTCTTGGCACTGCTGGAGTTCTGTTATTTCCTTTTCAGTCCCTCTCAGTCACACACCACTCCTCACCCATCAGAGAAACACTTGTGAGAAGAGCGTTCTCAGAGACTAAGTCATGAAATTTATGGAAAAAGAGAACAAAAGTCTGTGGAATAAACAAAGAAAAGCAGATGGGCCAATGGTCTGCACCTTTACAGAATCGACGACTGGTTTGGGTGGGATCATCTAATTCCAAACCCTTGCCACGGGCGGGGGCAACTTCCACTAGACCAGGTTACTCCAAGCCCTGTCCAACCTGGCTTTGAACGCTTCCATAACCTGATCAATGAGTTGGAGGAACACTTCACGTGTGTGTAAAACCAACTACATTGTAGGCTGCACATCTGTGTACATGGAATGTAAACGCTCTTGTCAGCCAGCAACCTTTGGACTGAAAAACCAAAATCCATCTGGCTTTGCTTGGCACTGCCGACACGGCCAAGGGGACTCGGATTGCAACCAGGAGAGGGAAAAGAAGGGTGTGATGGAGAGTCCTGGAAAGGCTGGTGGGGATGGAATGTCAGAGAGTCACATTTGAAGTACCACACTCTGCACAATAAGTGCCCTGCAGAAAGACTGGTCACAGAATCATGGAATTGTTGAGGTTGGAAAAGCCCTTTAAGGTCATCAGATCCAACCGTTTCCCAGCACTGCCAAGACCACCACCAATCTGTGTCCCCAGATGCCACATCTACGTGGCTGTTAAATCCCCCCAGGGATGGGGACTCCACCACTGTCCTGGGCAGCCTGTGCCAGGGAGTCACAGCCCTTTCCAGGAGGAATTTTCCCAATATACAACCTAAACCTCTTGGCTTGAGGCCGTTCCCTCCTATCCTGTCCCTGTTCCCTGGGAGCAGAGCCCAATCCCCCCGGCTGCCCGTCCTGTCACGGAGTTGTGGAGAGCCAGAAGGTCCCCCCTGAACCCCCTTTTCTCCAGGCTAAAACACCACCCACACCCCAGATGTCCCCAGAACCGGGCGGGTGCCAGGTTTCTCTTCCGCCCATGCGCCCCGAAGCCACTCACCGGTGCCGGTCTCCGCGGGATCCCCTCTCCCGTCCCGATCCTCGCAGCTCCGGGCACACGGCCGGTTCCCACCCTCCGCCGGGGCCTGGGCGTTGTGTCCAGCAGCGTCCGGCCCTGCGGGGAGCGGCGGGTGAGGGGCGGCC
>WBMZ01004362.1:0-74538 GCA_013400975.1 Atrichornis clamosus | reverse complement strand
GCGGAGCCGTGGTCCAGCGGAGCCGTGGTCCAGCGGAGCCGTGGTCCAGCGGAGCCGTGGTCCAGCGGAGCGGACCGGCCGCGGTTCCCGCTCTCCGCCGCTCCAAACCCCCGGAGCTGCGCTCCGCCGCCCCGCCGGGCTCCGGGGCTTGTCCCGCCGCGGCCGTGCCGGAGCTCGGCCCGTTCCGGGCTCCCCAGGGCCGTGCCAGACCCGGGGTGCGCGGGGTCACCGGGCTCTACCCACAGGGTCACTGAGCTTTTCCAACTGGTTCTCTGGGAACTCCGCACTGCCCTGTTTATAGTGCCCAAACCGGGTTCCAGGTTTCCTCTGCACCACCTCCAGGGCCCTCTTCGGAGAAGTGGAGACCTGAGGCTGCAGGTGCAGGCTGAGGAGTGGGAGGTTGGTGGTGCAGGGGCCCCCTCTCACTCATCAGATCTGAGCTTTTCCCTGGAGGGCCTGAAGCTGTGTTCAGTGTTTCCAAAGACGCTGCTGAACTTTGGAAGACTGTGAACGCGGAGCCCGGGCTGCAGACCTGATCTCCGTAGTCCCTTAGCAGCAAAGTGCTTAACTGTGCTTTTACAGCGCACACGGGAGAGCCCCGCTGAGAGCAGAGATCACTCAGGGCCGGTGGTGCCATTGCCCAGGGCTTTAGGGCTTGTTTGCATTGGCGCTTGCATTGCCCGTTTCCATCTTTGTGTCTTTATGTACCCTCATCTATGGCTTTACTAGGATTTTTACTGCCGTGCGCTCAGGGTTTCCTCCCACTGGGGCAGAGGTGGGGCAGCGGGGACTCCGTGCCAAGCCCTGACTGGGCAGCTCTCTGGGACAGCTCTGTGGTGCTGGGCTCTGTGTTTGGGCTCATGGACCCTGGATTTACTGCTCAGCAGGGTCTGTCTGGTGCTCTGTTCCTGCAGATTTTAAAGGCAATGAGAAAAGCTGCCAGTGATGCAACACCGTTTAATGATGCCATTTATGGTGGCTTTTTTATTTAGTTAATGCAGATAAAGAGGCTCTGCAAACTTGCCTGTTCATTAATATCTCACATCTGCATGTTTTATGCTTAATTATTTTGAATCCTGCAAACCAATGTTGAACAGAGACCTTGAGTTCTTCAAGAAGAACCGGGAAGTCTTTGGATAGGATACTACCCAGGACAGGTATTTCAGAGGGAGTAGTTTTTTTCCTTTTTGATTCAAGACTTTCTAAGGAAAGCAGCTTTGTCTGGGAACTGGTTTTCTGCAGAATGCTTCTGTCTCTGTGACGCATCTCCAGTAATATTTTATTTATTCTAGCAAAGGGTGAAAGCTTTCCAGCTGGTCAGCATGTTTAGGAGACACTTGAAACCTGATTCTTGGTTCTTCAGCTTTCTGGTGAGTTGTACAGTATTTTTTTTTATTTGGGTATTTGAGGTAATATTAATGTTTCTATGAATGTTACAACACATCCTCTCCACCAGGTTGGTCTGTCCAGGGGTCTCCTTGCCTTTGCAGCCCTTGCCAAGAACCAGACTTCTAAAGGTTAGTGTTTTTATCAGCACTCTCTATGTGTTTACAAGCAATATCCAGCACAGAGGAACAAAAGGTGGTGGAAACAAAGGTAAAGAAACTTTTTCTTTTACACTCTTTTGTGCCTAAAATGCTGTTTGCAGAGCTGGTACTTGCCAGGCTGTTTGCTCAGCTGCTGCTCTCTGCTCTGCTGCAACTGCAAACAAAACAGATGATTTTGTGCCTGCAAATTGCATCTGCAAGTGCAGAAGCTGGTAGGAGCTGGGAAGTAGGGATAAAACAAGAAAAGTTGTTTGTACGTAACTGCTTTGAACAAGCTTTCCTGAGGGCCGTCCCTGGGTGTAGCACAGTGAGCTTTTCCTTGGTGCTGGCATGGTCTGTGTGTCCCACAGGAGTGTGCCCTGCTCCAGCCCTGGGCCGGAGAGTCTCTTTGGCAGCAGACTCACAGGTGTCCCTCAGTTTAGGTCCAATAAATCTGAGCTTGTCTGTCACACTGTGCCCACTGAACAGCCCAAGGGCTGGATGGGGAGATGAGGTCCTGCTGTCGGCTCCTCCAGGGTGCACCAGGCAGCGTTTGTACCAGTGGGTTGGAGAGGCTTTCTGTTTCCACATGTTACGTGTGTCTTTCTCCAGGCTTTGCTCCTGTCACGATGGAGACCTCAAGGCACACGTATGAATACATGGCCACTGCTTTGGACTGGTGGCAAGCTGACAGGTACTGTGAGCAGCGCTTTGCTGAGCTGCTCTTTGAACCCCAGGACAGTGAGCAAGATTCCTTCAGCAAACTGCTGCAGTCCCACTACATCAGAGGTTCTGTCTGGCTAAAGGAAAGGGACAGTGTCCTGCACAAACCAAAGAGGAGACGTGAGTATAAGTGGACATGGGCTATTTTGAGACATGTTTGTTCTCTGCTGGAGCCTTTTCATTCTGAAAAATATGGCTGGAAAAGTTGTCACTTGTTTTTTATTGTCACTTTATTGGCCTATGCTTCTTCCTTTCTACTGACTGAAATTTCTCTTTTAGAGGGCCACACCGTACCAGTCCTGGTATTCAGAGACAAAACAGACACAAAATATGTGAAGGTGCTCTCTGACTTCCCAGCGCTGCCTGCTGTCACAGCCTGTGCCCACCTCCAGTGGGACACCAGGACCCAGGAGATCGCTACCATCTTCTCCTATGCTGTGCCAGCTTTCATCAACGAGTTCCAGCTCCGTGGCTTTGTGGATGAAGAAGGCTTTGTTCGGTTTGCCCTCATAGTCCATGGGCACCATTCCCCATACCTGCCTGTGTTCCGTGCTGATGGACAGTGGCATCACTTCTGTGTCACCTGGCAGCAGGAAAATGGGACCTGGGCCATCTATGCTGATGGGAAAAGGAGGGCATCTGCCAGTGGTTTGTGTTCTGTGGGACCGTCTGGCCCCCAGGCCATCTTCGGCCAGGGGACCTTCATAATTGGACAGGATCAAGATTCCCTGGGGGGCACCTTCAGGGCAAAGGAGTCCTTCAGTGGGAACATCACTGACTTGCACATCTGGCAGAAAGTCCTCAGCGTGGAGCAGATTGAGAAAATCCGGTCGTGCTGGGTGGTAAAACAAGACCTTGTTTTTGGGTGGAGCTCAAACGCTCTGGAGGTGGAGAGCACCATTCAGGCAGTGACCACACAGCTTCTTTGCCCAGGTAAGTCTCACTGTCCTCGTGGCTTCAGGCCCCTCTGCAGAGGAGGGGTAAGCATGCAGGGACAGTCTGAGAACCCAGTCCCATCCTTAGAGAGCGAATTTGTTGCAGTTTGTGGAATGATGCTTCTCCTTGGGAAAGAAAAGCAGAAGCATGTTCAGAGCTGGGCTGAGCAGTTTACAAATTGTACTTGATGTCACAGTCAGCATGAAAGCCTTGGTCACTGGAGACCCCTGCAATGACCCTGGCACAGATGGCTGCTCAGATGTCCTGAGCTAATAATGGGATTTCTCTTGTACTGAGAGAAACAGCTTCCTTGGCAGGGATGCGGTTCCCCGGGTTTGCACACCCAGCACTTCAACACTCTGCTGGGAGGAGGGACTCGGGCTCCCTGCCAGGCTGGGGTGACCACACTGATCAGCCACAAACCCAGGACACGGCACTGCCACCTCCCAGTTCCTTCTGGAGAGGAGGTACCGGCTGGGAGCCATTTCTAAGCTCAGTCCCTGCTCTGCTCTGGCTCTGGAGCCACTTAAGGTGCAGCCCACAGCATTTGTTGTACTGGGTTTGTGGGTAGCTGCAGGAAAGGTGATACCTTCTGGGGGAGGTGTGTCCCTGGGAGACCCGGCGCTTCTGTCTGTGTGTTTCCACAGGGCCTGTTGAGGAATGCCGAGTTTTGGAAGTTGGCAGCAGTGGATTCAGTTATGCATCTTGTTTGCAGACTTTGCCTTTCATCTGTCGCTACAGAAAGGGTACAGCATCTGTTAGTTATTTATCCATTGCTTCCACCACACGCGCTCCTGGAGGTCCAGGCTGGGCTGGTGGCCAGTGATGGGAGGCCTCGTGCCTGCTCTGAAGGGGTCGCATGCAAAACCCGCTGGGGCTGGGACTTTGCTCCAGCTGCCTGCCCTCTGACAGGGGCATTGGCTCTTCCCCAGCTGAGCAGTGGTGGCACATGTTCCATGGCTTCTGGATGCTGTGCTGTGGAGTGCCTCTCAATCCAGGCATCTCCAGATTCATTGGCCAGGGGAACATGGGGAGAGGCAGAAAAGGAGTGTTAAACTGTCTCTCCAGATGGGATTTTGTGCTAAAAATAAAATGCAGCTGTGAAGTCTCCTTGTCTTGCCTGTCCTGCAGACTTAGCCACCATCTGAGAACCATGCCTCAGGCTTTGAACGTGGCATGTGTTAACCACACTGTTGGACACCACAGCAGTGGTCCTGGTTTGGTTCTGTTTTATTCCCAGATGCATACTGGCAACTGAAAAGAGCTCAGCTGGAGTCCAGCCACTCTCTCATGGCCCGTGTGAACACGCTGGCAGCGAGGACTGTGGTGAGTCCCAGCAGTGCCCCAGCAGTGGCAGCTGGCACCCAGAGCAGGCGGGCGCTGCTGGGGTGGACGTGCTGGCGCCTACTGCTGCCTGAGGTCACTTTGCAGCAGTTGTGCCTGTGACCTTTTCTGAGCTGCTGTTGGAGATCGTGACCAACACAGCTAAAACTTGTGCTGTGACCAAACAAGCAGTGATGCTTCAGATTGACTCGTTTCACTGAGGATGGGAGTTTGGACAAGAGACCTCTTCCCCCAGGATATTCCTGGTTGGCCGGACGGGTGTCCTGACACCAGCGAGGGCATGCAGGGCACTGCCAAGGCACAGCTGATGATCAGACAGAGTCAGGGCCCTGCACTGAACTAAACCACCTTTTTCATGGCAGATTCCTGACAGCATCTTCACGAGTGATGTGCAAGACATGAACCTCTCTGTGGCCCTTGACGTTCTTGATGTCTTGGCAACTGTTCTAAGGGAAGGAGAAATGTCCATGCTGGAGCCAGCTGACCTCCTTGCGGTGCTTCGATTACTAAAGCAAGTTTCAGACATGGAAGTCCAGGAAGGAGAGGAGCTGGAGATGTTGGAGCAGTTGTGCCGGTATTACATGGAAGTAACTGAGTTGATTCTGGAAGAGCAGAATGTTGGGACATGGTCACTGGTCAGCCAGGTAATGGTGTCACCAGTCTGACTGCTGTGTGCCACGTCTGTTCATCCTCTATATGAAGCTTCTTGGCCACAGGCTGGTCATGCTGTCCTTGCATGGTCACCTGTAGCCTTTGTGGCCATACGCTGAAGTGTGTGAAAATGCTGCAAGCACAGGGATGGAGCCTCTTCACCAGCTCAGATCAGGGCCAGCTCCTTTCCAGGTGCCTCATTTGTCAGAGGTGCAACCAAGTTCTTGTGCAAACAAGTGCAGTGAAGCGGTGGCCTCCTTGCAAACCCCTCCAGTGGTTGACTCAACTCTCTTCAAGCTTCTCCACTTTGTCAGCCTGGATCTACAGGATTCACAGTTCGCAGATTCCTGGTGCTCTGTAGATTCCTTGCTCCCACATCCTGCTGCCTGGCAAGGCAATGCCCTTCCCTTTATAGTGTGTTGTGTTTTCCGTGGGTGGGCTGCCAAGGAGCTGTTTGTCATCAGCCCCCTCAGTGCTCAAAACACCATCAGGCTTTGTGTGAGGGATTTCCATCATCCCACTCCTGTCAGGTTTTTCTCTGTTCTCACATGTGGTTTTTTGTGTCTGGATAAAGCCTTGAGTCCCAACTTCTCTTTTTTCTATCACGGACCAAGCATTTAAGGAAACTCTGGGGAGAGCTGATGGTGCAGGTGCTGATTTCCATTGCTGTCTCTCTGTTTGCAGGTTATCAGAGGGCCCATGGCTGTTGTTGAGCTCTGTGACAGAATGGTGTCACTCTTGGTCCCACTGCTGACCGCAGAGAGGACAAAGATCACGATCCAGCACGGGAATGTTGGTGAGTGGCACCAGAGGGTATCTCACTGGGACCCAGATCAATCACCCTGGCTCCTCTCCTCCCCTGGCTCACCTCTTGCCAACCCTGCAGCCTGCTCCCCATTTCCTCCATGCAGAGTGTCACAGTGTGAGGGCATCTCTCATGCTGTGGATGGCAAGAGGATTGTAAGAAACCTTTGGGCACAGGAGAAACCGAGCCCAGTGCCTGTGGTTTGCACAGAAAGGGACCTGTCTGCTGCTGCTGTGCGTCTTGGCTCGGGTTACCACAGGGTCCTCGTGGTACTTGGCTGTAGCAGTAGCTCTGGAGAAGGCTGAACAGTTCAGCACCTGATTTTACCTGTCCACAGGGATAGAGGTGAGGGAGCTGGAGCTGAGCGGGCAGGAGCTGAGCGGTGAGGGATATGTGATCCAGACCCCTGAGAAAGGCAGACACGACTTCATTGAAGTTCCCACTGAAGAAATGCAAAGACTGAAAGCCAGAGGTTTGTTATGGCACCTGAGTTCCCTGGGCACTTCTGCAGCCTTTCCTTAATGGCACAAACTGTTTACCTCGTGTGGTCTGGAGAGGTGTGAGGAGGGGGTGGAGCTGGGCTGTGGAGAGACATTATGTACAGCCCCTCTACAGACACAGCTTGGAGCTGAGGGTGTTATGGACCCCCAGCTGAGGGCAGCGGTGCCCAGAGCTGCCTGTGTGCCTGTGCCTGTCCCCACGCTCTGTCCCTCCAGGTCTGCACAGAGTCACACTGAAGAACATGTGGTTTGGCTACGGCTCCCTGCAGCGCTGCCTGTCCGGCGCCGGCACCAGTGCTGTGTCCCAGGACGCGGCTGCACCTGATGGGGGACAGAGGTGAGCGAAACAGAGCCCCCCGCAGCCCAGGGCTGCCCTCAGCACCACAGAGCTCGTCTCCAAGTCCGCATTGAGTTGGCGCCTCGATTTTGAGGTCACCTTCACCCTGATCCATCCCAGCCCTGGTGCGGGGGCTGCCGGTGTGCCGGGATGCACCTGGGGCCTCCTGTGTGCCTCCGCGGTGGCGATGGTGGCTCCCAGAGCGGGAGGCCGGGCCGGCCGCTCTGCGGGCGCTCCCAACACTAGGTGGGGATGGCCGCCCGCACATCCCGCACACGCTGCGCCGGCTCAGCGCTGCGGCTGCACGGCTGAAGCTCTTGGGATGCTCCAGTGGCTGTCCCGCGGTGGCGGGGCAGTGTTGGGGGTTTGCCCGTAACCCAGGGTCCGCTCTGCTCCGTGCCCAGGCCCTTTGCTGGCGGCACTGGCACGCTCCGGGTCTCTCCAGCTGCCCCGTACAATTTGAGATCCCATTTTCTGAGCACGTCCTGTTGTTCCCGTGCCTGTGAGCAGCGTCCTTTCCTCTGGCAGGTACCTGAGCACCACGGTGGGCACTGCTGTGATCTCATCCACTCTGCTCAGCGACTACGAGGAGATCAGCACGTCCGTGCACTACCGCCTGCAGCACCGTGTCCAGGTACCCGCGGAGGGGCTGTGCCAGCCCCTGCCAGCGGCACCACGCAGCCTGACCCGGCTGTCCACAGCTGTGGCCCCAGAGCTTTGGGATGAGGGGTGTCCTGTGCCCAGGGCTCTCACCTTGATTCCCGTGTCCCTGGGGAGGTGTTTGTTCCGTGCTGACAGACCCTGTCACAGCCGAGAGAGTGACCTGCACACACCTGTGTCCAGCGCGTGCGTGGCTCTGTGACCTCTTCTCTCCCCTCTCTGCCTGCAGGACCTGCCCAATACTCTGGTGGGGCCCATCTGTGCCTTCTGGAACTTCAGCCTCAGGTGCCTTGTTTCAGTTTGAGTCCCTAGATTTATGAGCTTTTATTTCCATAGGAAAACCAAACATCTCAATATAAATGTAATAGTAGGAGTAGAGATCTGGAATTTTTTGCCTCCTCTGTGTGCTGACATCCTCTGTCTGCTGGAGCAGAGTGCTCTCCTGGGAAGATTTCCTTTGGAGAAGTCACTCACAAGCAAGTGACCTTTAATGAGGTATATACAACTAAAATGGAAAGCCCTAGTTAATTATGATTGTTGCCTGTGACAAAGAAGAGTTGGTCCAAGATATATGGCCCAGAGACACGCAGGACTCCCAGGCTCATAAATCCTGCCTGGCATTGGGGTGTGTTTTTGCTGAATGTCACCGTGGTGAGAACACTGAGGCTGTGATATATTATGGCTTGGTAATTAAGTCATTCAAGTGAAAAAAACCTCCTTAGAGTCCCAGATTTGTAACAGGCATGGATCAGTTTGGGGAAGAGGGTGTTTTTGGAAGCAGCTGGTCACTGTCCAGAGGGTCCCAGCAGCCCTGCTCTTACCCTGACCTTCCCGTGGTATCAGGAGGCTCAGAGGGGCAGTGCTGCCCATGGGGACAGAGCTGCAGCCATGGTCCCTGCCCAGGGAATTCAGATGGGAGCTTTTCTGGATGGCTGAGACAGGCTGGCTTGTCCTGAGGATCCAGAGCCCAGCAGCACCGTGCTGGGTTTGTGGCAGGCTGGGCTGGTGGGGAGGGTTAGACACGCCTGGCCCAGTGATGCTCTGGGTGCATGGGCTGTACAGGGAGCCCTTCCCAGAGCCATGCAATTACTGGGCTCTGTTTGAAGCTGTGATGGCCAAACTCTGCTTTTCAATGTACACATTGACACTGGATCTATTTTCCTTTGCGTGCCTGCTGGAGAAGGCAAAGCTGCTGAGACAAAGGGTGAACCAAAGGGAAGTCAATATGACAACCTGTCTCTGATACCATCTTCCTTCTTTCAACTCTGTTTCATTTGGGAGAATGAAATTCCCTTTATGCCTTGGCTTTCTGTGGAAGTGGAAGGTAATTTCCATGTGCTTCCTCCGTTTTTGCTGCATGTTAGCCCTGATGCTGGTGGGATGTGGTCCACAGCCGGCTGCTCTGTGGTGATGTCTCTCCCAGACTCCACTGCCTGTTTTTGCAACCACACCACGAATTTTGCCATCCTGCTGCAGGTGTACGAGATGCAGGTACATGAGGAGCCTTTCTCGGCTGCTGTGGGGTGGATGCCAGGACTGTGAGCAGTCTGTGGTTAATTCAAGGGGGCTTTGTGTCTTCTGTTGTTTCCTGACTGGAGCAGAGGACCACCAGGGAGGAGTTCACACTGCAGACCTTGACTTTTATTGGATGTGGAGTTTCCTTCTGTGCCTTGATAGTCACCTTCATTTTATTCTTGGTAGTTCGGTAAGAAAAGCCTGGACACTTGTAGCCTTCTCTGTATTTTTCCTTGATATTTTACTTTGTCAAGGTGTCCTCTGTCAGTGTGGGACGATGGGAGAGGCTGGGAGCTGCCCTGTGGTCCATGGCAGAGGGGAGTGGTTGTTGTTGGCTGGAGAGGGGCTCAACCCTGGTTGTTTCTGTGGAGATGCTCATTGAGCTCTGCACACACCCGAGTGTCCATGGCAAGATTTTTAACAATTGCTAACGATGTTTACCATAAAAACTGCTCTTCTAGAATTAATTTTTATAAAATAAATGGAGCAAGGACTATTTCTTTGATTGCCAGCCTTTCTGTGTCACTTGGCAAGCACAGAGATCTGCCTCGTGAGCATGGCAGTGGCTGCCTCCACCTCCCCCTCGCTGCCTGTTCCCTGGAGCCGTGGCCAAGGGCTGAGCAGCCGTGCCCAGGTGTGTCCCCAGCACCGAGTGCTTGCACAGCAGGGCTGTCCCCTGCCCCTGGGACTGTCCTCTTTGCAGGGAGTGGCAGAGAGACCACAAGCCAGCCAGGCAGGTCTGCACAGCCCAGGGAGGGCAGGGAGGACATGTGCACCCTTTTGTTTGGCTGCAGCTCAGGGCTCCCTCTCTCCCTCCTCAGCGTCCCCAAGAGTGAACGAACAACTGTGCACAAGAACCTGATCTTTGCACTGGCTGCAGGAGAAGCCCTGCTCATGTTCAGTGAGTTGGCCAAGACCAACCAGGTGAGCTCACCAGGAATGTCCTATTCAGCCCAGGTGACCAGGCTTCAGCATCGCTGTCAGAGCAAGAGAGTAGAAATATAAACCCTTTTATTCGTTACCTGTAGCTGTATCTAGGCTAGAGTTGTGTCTCTGTGTTTGGAGGTGCCCATATATACATTGTGCAGTTGTGGTTTCTCTCCTCTCCAGGTGCTGTGTTTCATGGTCACTGCCCTCCTGCACCTCTTCTTCATGGCAGCCTTCTCATGGATGCTGGTGGAGGGGCTTCTCCTCTGGAGCAAAGTGGTAGCAGTGAACATGAGTGAAGACAGGAGAATGAAGTTCTATTACGTGACAGGCTGGGGTATCTGCACACTCCTCTGCCTTGAGTCCTCAGGAAAATGTTCTTTATTTTGTCTAGTGAAAGTTTTATTAGGAGAGATTCCCAAATATTAGGAATATTTAGTGGTTTAATTTATTACGAGAGCTGGGTGCCAGTGCTCTGCAGAGGTTGGCTTGAATTATGTGTCAAATTGCCAGTCTTAGAGTGTAAGTTAAGCAGCATTTTTGTTATTTTTCTAAATCCAAGAGTTCAATACAATAAAAAATGGAAGAGGAGATTTATGGTAAGTTCTTGTTCTTGGAGAGCATCACTACTGTCTGATAGTAATTAAATATAAATATGTTCCTCACTAAGCACCTTTTATTCTGAGGGAGCCCTTTAGGGATGTAGAATTCATTTGAATAAGCTGAGTTTTGTGTCAAAGAGGAGCCTCTTTAGGGGTGTGCTCCTCGAAGAACACACACCTAGTTGGACACTGGGCAACTGCTTCAAGTATTTTGGATTGTTTTATGTCTTTGATTGTCCATTTTGTTAAAAAAGCAATCTGAGGAATAAATTGCTTTGGTCAGGACTTAGGACTTGGAATGCTTTATACCTCAGAAAATGATGCTGACAGCTTGTAAATCTGGCCGTGCGGAGCCAGGACAGATTTCAGCTGCAGTGAATTGATGTTGCTCGTGGGGTTTCGGAGGCTCCCGCTGGAGTGTGTCTGGTCATGGGGGTTTTGAAGCAATTGTCTGGTGCACAGTGCCCTGCATGGGGCACCTCTGCTTTTCCTGGGCTTTAACTCATGTCTTTTTCTGCAGGGGTTCCAATCCTTATCGTGGGGGTGACCCTTGCGACTTCCTTTAACAAGTATGTGGCAGCCAACCATTGCTGGCTGAACGTGCAGACCAACGTCATCTGGGCCTTCGTGGGGCCTGTGCTCTTCATCCTGGCTGTAAGTGCCAAACCCTGCTGGGAGGGTGGGATTCCTTTGGGTCTGGTTCTAGGAAAGTGACAGTCAGGGGTGCAGCTCGTTGTGCCTGCCGCTTTTATAGGCAAAAAGCTGTTATGCTTTATATAGACTTCAACAACACAAATAAATCTCTTTAATCAAAAGAGCTTTTCGATAGGAAAAAGTGCTTTAAGAAAATTTTACTGACCAGTTCTTGTGTTGGCTGTTCAGTTAGGAATGTTGTTCTAGATCTCATACATGTGTAGATTCAGTGCTTTCTTGGTAGTGGTACTTTTGTCCCCAAGTTCTGACACTAATCCCCAGCAGAAAGGTCTCACCCACTGCAGCTGAGGTTGCAGAATGTCACTGAACTCTTCCCTGGCAGGTGAACACCTTTGTGCTGCTCCGCGTGGTGATGGTGACCGTGTCCAGTGCTCGCAGGAGATCAAAGATGCTGACGCCCAACAGCAGCCTGGAGAGCCAGATTGGGACACAGATCTGGTGAGCAGGGAAGGGACTGGCTCTCCCAGCTGTGGCTGCTCTGGGTGTGAAATGTATGAGATAGATAAATGGAAGAAATCCTTTCCTGTGAAGGTGGTGAGGCACTGGCAGAGGTTGCCCAGAAAAGCTTGGCCACGTGAAAGACAGTGAGCCGTGGGACTCGGGGCAGAGCGGGCAGAAGGGATTCTCTCCCCCAGGGTAACTCTGTCTCACCCAAAGACAGTCTGGCAGCTCTAATGCCTGTGCCACTGAGAAGCCCAGCCAGCACTCCAGCCTGGGGAGCCATCTGCACTCACGCTCCTAAATCTCACCCCTTTGGGACAGGAGAGCCTCAATAGTGCCTGCGGAAATCCAAGGTTGGGAGTTGGTGGGGTGAAAGAAAGGCTGGTGGGGGTTACACACACAGGGAAAGAGGCAGTGGGGGACTTCTGTAATCAGTCAATATTGAGAGACCTCTAAAAACTGCTGCTTGAGTCATTACTTTATCATCCCCTGTGAATCTTTATTGTTGTTAGCTGGCGCCGGATACTCCTGCTAGACACGCATTGTTCCCCTGTAGCACAAATAAATTTTCCCAAATTTACAGAAGCACAAAGATAGGGCATTGCTGAAGGGCAGGGTGACATCCATGTGCAAGTAAAACAAATATTGAAACCCTCCTTGTAGCAGAATTTGGGGGGAAAATAGCTGTTTTCTCATGGCTAATGACGTCAAAGGGCTCCCTTCTTGCTAGTTTGCAGTGATAAACGAAGAGCAGTGCTGGCACACTGGGGGTTGGGAGGTGAAATGTTTGGTTTTTCCCATCTTAACTTATTTTGTTTGCAAAGGAATTTGTTCCACAGCTACTGTCTTGGTCATGTTTCATCTCTGGAAAGCGCCCGGGTAACCCTGAGCTCTTCCTCCCGCCAGGGCCACGGCCAAACCCGTCCTGGTGCTGCTGCCCGTGCTGGGGCTCACCTGGGTGTGTGGGGTCCTCGTGCACCTCAGCATCATTTGGGCCTATGTCTTCATCGTGCTGAACTCCCTCCAGGTGAGTCCTGCACCAGGTGGGTCCCCAGGTCACAGCCAAGCAGGTACCTGCAGTTTCCTGTGCTCCAGCGTGCTCTCCCTGTCCTCGTAGCCAGGGACACTGTCAGCTCTGAAGCCGGCCCAGCTCTCCCAGGCCACTGGGCTGTTTCATCTGAGGAAACTCAGTTCACCCTCCCAAGATAAGAAATACAGCTCTGGAGACCTTGTTCATCTAATGGCCTTTCAGCACCAGTCTCAGGCAGTGTCCAACTGGTGCCACAGCTTTCCAGTTCAAATCTTAGGTTTTCTGACATCGGTGTGGTTTCAAAATGGCAGTTACAGACCACAGGGAACTCCATTAGACTTTTTATTTGCTCATTTAATGGGTAATTAAAATGGTACCTGTGCAGTCAAATGGGGCAGACATCCCTCCTGCTGTTTGCATCTGGGAAATGAGCTCCTTCCTGCAGGCCAGGGCTGGGCCATGGGTGCCATTGCCCCTGTTAGAGCAGAGCTGTTTGTGGAGAGCATCTCAAAGGTCACGTCCAGCCACAGTGTGCTTGAGTGCTGCCTGGATGCTGTGTGTTTTTTGCACTGAGCCAGGACTGTTCCCAGGACCTCAGGATATCTGGACCTCAGGGACACAAGGTGACAAAAAGTCCTGGAACATGTGCTTGCCACCTGTGATTCAAAGCATTGGCAGAGGCCTTGCAAACCTTGAGAGAAGGCAGCTGTAGATGGAGCTAGAGAAACACGAACACCCCTGAACACTCCTGAACACCCCTGAACGCCACTGCTCCCAACATGGTTCCCCTCTGTGGAGCTCTCTGCAGGCAGGTGGGAGCAGGGAACCAGCCAGAGGGGAAGAGTGTGGCTCAGGTCAGCCCTGGGCTGAGCCTGTGCCTGCACCAGTAGTGCCCGAGGGTACCCCTGGGCAGTCCCATCTCTTGGCACTGCACATTCAGGGTGCCTTGCCCAGTGCTTGAGGACAGATCCTACTCCAGGGGATTCAAATCAAGAGAGCAACCGGGCACTGCCCTCCAAACCACTGGGATCCAAAGAGCCTTCCACCCCCATCTCCCTTTTTTACTTCAGAGTCAATAGAAATCGGCTCCTGCTGTAGCTCGTGCTGACGGAGCAGCCGGGTTTGTGGTGCTTCCCTCTGGCATACTTGGCTGGTTTCAGAGTAGCATTGGCCCAGCCCTCCGAGGGTGACTCCAGGCAGTACCACCACGTGCACAAGTTGGGTGGTTGCTCAGGGATGTTCTGCCTGTGCCTGGCGCTGCTCCCGCGGCCGGGCGCTGCTCTCGCACATCCGTCGGCGCTCCAATGGGATGTTCCAAGGACAGGCAAGGGCTGCTTCTCCACATCTCCACTCTTAAGGATATCAGGAGGATGGCAGGAAGCCTGTCCTAATGGTAATTAAACATAGCATCAGTTCCCCATGTCTCCGCTTGCCATGCTTGGGTTATTGAGCAGGAGAGAACTCCAGGCTCAGAGCTGTGTGGACAGACATGAGTGTGCTGTACCCATCTGCCTCTGTCCCTTCATTACCAAGTTCAGGACAATCTGCAGATTACCCCAGAGGAGCAATGCTGGTAAGAAGTTACAGAGCTGAGAGAAAGCCATCCTGTTTCAGCCCCTTTGCTGACTGTCCTATGGATGGATCCCTTGGGATTTCCTTTGAGGACAGTGTGTTTCTTCACGCACGGGTCCTGTGCAGTTGTTCTGCTGCTGGGGTTGTTTTTTGGTTGACTGCTTTCTGTTTGTCTGCAGAAGCACAGGCCTGTTTTCAAGGCTGCTCTGTGTGTCGGCACCAAACATGAAGCTGCTTCTCCAGCCAGGCAGTGCAGGAATCCTGCCAGTGACTGAGCAGCAGTCGGGAGCCTGAGGTGCTGCAGGGCAGGAGCAGAGGCAGGAGCACGGCTGGAAGTGCAGGCAGGATTGGGCTCCTCCGGAGCCGCATCTCCGCTCCCGCCCGCCACTGCAGCTGGGCCTCCTCTCCTTCCTCACTCTCCCCGCAGCCGACCTCTCTGCTCCCCCCTCCCCGAGCTCATCCAGAATGATTCTTTCAAGGAAGACCTGCCTTGGAAGCCTGGCCAGAAATCTGGTCTGGGGGAGTGACCAGCGCTGCTGGCTGAAGGACAGGTCACGGCACGGTGCCAGGGGGCTGCTGCCATTGCGCCTGCCAAGAGCTCGCAGATGAGAGCAAGGCTCGTTGGAGACAAGATGAATTGCATCTCTTGCTGCAGCTGATTTATCTTGCTGCGATAACAAAACACCCCACAGATATAACATAAATCTGGTGGGCCAGATAGGGCTGCTTTAAGGCCAGAAGTGTCGGTCTGGAGCTGTAATTAGCCCCAGGCTGCGGCCCCCGGGCAATGCTCACTCTGGGCCTGACCTGGGCACTCTCCTCGGGCACATCCCTCACACAGCTGTGCCCAGCATTTGGCGGTGGCTGAGGGGTCATTGCTCACTGGTCCTCGATGAGTGAGAGCAGCAGACACTCTGTCAAGGGCCTGGTCCTCCCTGCCTGGCAGTCCCTGGCTGTGCTGTGCCCACCATCTGTGCCAGTCTCACCCATTCCAGTGCTCATCAAGCCCCATTTGCTCATGCAAAGGAGCCCAAACCAGCGCTACATCCCTGACCCTTCCTGTGCTCTCTCCTTCCCAGGGCCTGTACATTTTCCTGGTCTACGCAGTCTATAACAGCGAGGTAAGAGATGCCTGGCTGGGCTCAGCCACTCTCACGGCAGCTCTCTGTGGGCCTCCGGGGGTAGCTGGGTTGTAGCAGTTGCAACAGGCAGCACAGCCCCGACTGTGCTTCTGGAACAGTGGCTGCTTTTTCTCCATGACTTACTGGAGGATCTCCAGCTGTGCTAGAGCTGCTGTGGCCCTCTCTCTTGTCCTTGCCCTGCTGCAGGTGAGGAATGCCATCCAGAGGATGAAGGACAAGAAGAAAGCCCTCTCGTTTACTGTAAGTTGGAAAGAATCCCTGCTGCCCCTTCGTCCACTGGGCACCCACTGGAGGAGGGTCCCAGGTGTACCATGGGTCTGCTTTGAGGAGATGGTGATGATGGAAAGAAATCATACTTTTTTTACTTTTGTGTCCCTTCTTTGCAGTCCTGTTGGACAACACAGACCCAAAGATAATCTACCCCTATTAGGCAGCAGCCTGCTGTGCCAGGGAGGGATGGGAGCCAAAGCAATGCTGATTAAATCAATCCTTAAAGTTGGATCTGGATGTAGCGAAGACTCTGCAATTTTCACTGTCCTGTATCTCTATTCTGTCATTGCAGAACTGCTCTCATCCCATCAACTACTTATCAAGTCCAAGAAACACAACCTCCTGGGAGACAGGGAAGCTGAGTCCTGCAGCTGAGAGTACCCTGCCAAGCCCTGTGCAGAAAGACCCTCCAGTGAAGAACATCACCAACAAGGGTAAGAGGGTTGTTGTCGCTGTTAGCCCAGGCTGGGCCATGACACCACAGCAAAATGTTATTCCCAGGACTTGAATTTTAGTGCTCATCCACCTGGCACTGCATTAATTCATTTGCACACCGTGCCTGTGTGAGCACAGGGTCTGGTGCTGCTGCTGAAGGGTTCCTGGGGAAGGCATGATCCTCGTGCCTGTGGGGCTCAGAGGGGTCAGGTCCTTGCCTGCAGCCTGGCTGGGTGTGGGCAGGGGGGTCTCATCAACGTGTTGGGCATTGCATTCTCCTGAGGCAAAAATCCATGTTTGTGTCTTAAAATGAGTTTTCTGGATAAGGGGAGACAAAGGTGGCAGTAGGAAATAGGTATTCTACCTTTGGAGAAAAAAGGTGTTGCCTTCTCCAACCAGTTTGTGGGTGCAGTGATGCAGAAAACCTGTTTGGTCCCTTTGCTTCAGTGGGGGACTTAAAGCACCGAGTTCTTGGCAAAGCATGAATATTTCTATTCTCTGGTATACAAACTCATCAGGCTGCTTCACCCCTTAGGAAATTTTGGAACCAAAATCCCCATGGGAATTTCATCAATTATGTCACCCGAGAGACCGGTATGTAATGCCTTCTGTTATTCTTCCACCTTCACCCCCACCCAGAGCACAGCAGTTCTGTAGGGACACCCCCTGAGCTGGGGCTTGCTGGGGCAGGGGGAACAGCAGGGCCGGGCACATTTCCAAGGGCAGGAGAGGAGGCGACCCCAGAACAGCTGAATTCCAAGGCAAAAACTCACCCTGAGCCTGTGGGGCATCTGTCCCAGGAGGGCAGGCTGGGTTGTGCTGCCTGCAGTGGGATGGAGGGCTCAGCAAGGCACGGCCTAAAGCAGGGAACCATTTAAATTTGACTACTCTACTACCACTTCCATCTCCTACTATTGAAATGATCATCAGTCCTTGTGCACTTGACATACAAGTGCTGTAATTTCCTCAGAATAAAATCCAACACTACTTTCATGAGTCTCTCACTGAAGGATCTCTCTCTCCCTCTCTAATATTTATCCTTTGAAAACCTGTGTCACATAGACAGCTCTTATTTATCCAATAGATAATACTTCTATAGCTGGCATATCGTTTTGAAGCCACTCAATAAAATCCATATTTCCATCCCTCATGATTTATCTTGTGGTTGATGCTGCAGCACCAGACCCCTTGTGCTGAACAGCACCAGGACTCAGTTGCAGGGGATGCTTTTCTCAGCCAGCCAGGTGCTGGCTGTGTGAGCTGGGGTCAGGGCTAAGCTCCTGGCACCAGCTATGAGACGTGGGCCACAGGGATTAGCCCAAGGACCCAAGTTCCCTAAGGCAGGGGCTTTTGGAGGCAGCAGATCCCCTAAATGCCAAGGCCATGGCATCTCTGAGCAGGCAAAGACAGAAAGTGCTTCCCTCCGTGTGGGGGTCGCTGAGGGCTTTGCTGTATCTTTGGTGCATAAACATTGCATTTTTAATGTACTTGTTTCCTCTCTGACTGCCGTGGGTGCAGGGGGGGGTGAGGCTGCAGTCGGTGCTGCCGCAGCTCCCGGAGCTCCCCGGTGCCGGTGCGAGACCCTCGGGAGGGTCTGTGCAGCCCCCCCTGCACGGCAGAGGGGCGGGCACGTGTGCCCTGCGTGGTGCCACCCTGTGCTGGCTGGGGGCTGCTGTCAGTGCTGCTTAGTTACATAAGCCAGGGCTGTTTTTCCTGCTCCCTGGCTAAGTGAGTCATGGCGAATTCAGAATGTCACTGGCAGCTGCACAATAGTTTGGATGAAGAGAGGATGCTACTTAAAAGCATTTGAAAACACTTAAAATGACAAAACACTGAGCAAATGAAGATACAAACACAGACAAGATGTTCTTCATGTTTCAGCTTTTTAAAATGTTGTTTGGTGGTGTTTGTTGTTGTTGGACTGGGAGTAGGAATTTCACATCTCGCAGAGCATTAACCATCCCTTAAGCACAGAGTGCAGACTGTGTGGGCTCTTTCCACTGCAGCACAGGGGGACAAAGCTCTCTCCTTTCCTGAATTTTCCTGCGGTCTCCAGCTTGGTGTCCAGCCTGGGTCACCACGGGGCTGGAAGGGTCCCCGGAGCGGGGGCGTGAAGCCAGGTGTCAGCTCCCCACTGCTGAGAGGCGCAGCTGTGTCCAGGGACACTGCCAGGTGCCCGTCCCTCGGGGGCCGGGATGAAGGCTCCGGCTCCCAGCCTGCGCCGTGGCTCAGTGCTGGGGCAGAGGGTGGTTCAGTGCGGGGACCTGGTGCTGGGAAGCCCTGCCTGGCTCTGGGGAGTGTGGCAGGGGTGACCAGCAGCAAAGCCATCAGACCTGTACCTTCTCCTAACACATGTTCTCCCCTCTTTCAGGCTGTAGAGCTGACAGCATTCAAATCCTCAGGTAACGTTTGCCTACATCATTTTCTGTAATTTTTGTTACTGTTGATGCTGGTTCCTGTGGTTGTGTGTTGGAGGGCTGCCCAGAGGGCAGCTGCTTTCTGCTCAGGCTTCAGGAATCGATTTATTTCCAAACTGCCCTGATGGGTCCTGTCCTGGCCAGGCTGTTGGGAGATCTGTGTCCCCCCGAACAGATGAGGGAGAGGTGGGGAGATATGGAGCCCCAGCAGCCCTGCCAGTGGCACTGCCTCTCCTGGCAGCACTGGTGGCTCAGCTGAAGGTCCCATCTCAGGGCACCTGCCTGGTTTCTCCCCATGTCTCTGCACCTTTCTTGCTGCCTGTCCATGTCTGCTCCCAGCTCCAGGGCCCCTCTGTGCCAGCAGAGCTGGGCGTTGCAGGCACGGGCAGGTGCCTGCAGGGGGGCAGGGGGCCCTGCAGGTAGCTGGTGCTGAGCTCTCTGCCTGCCCCCCCAGCCCTGCTGCTTCGTGGGGTGCAGCAGGGACTGGCACCCCTTGCTGCTGGGCAGGGCCTGGGCTGCTTCCAAAGGGGCAGCAGCTCTTTCTGCCCTGGGCTATTTTAAACCAGCAGCTGTGGCAGAAGGCACTGTTGGGTGCTGGGAGTGCCATGATCCCAAAGAAGGGAAGCTGGGGAAGATGGGGTGTTCAGCCAGGGCTGGATTTATGAGCTTAAAAGCAGCCATTTAGCTTCTTCTGTTTCAGGTTGTAGAAAGGCCAATGTCACCATGGAGGTGGGTAGAATTAAAACCAGAAATCCCTCCTAAGCCCCAGACCTCCTCTTGATGGCAGCTCCCTGCTACCTCCTCGCCTTCCCAGCCTGGCTCTGGGCAAGTCCCCAGCTCCTCAGGATACAAATGGAGCATATTTATCTTTATTTTCTTTACCAACCACTGCTGGGTACTCCCAGTACTCCCGGTGCAGCCTCTGGATGGGGTCCCTCAGGGGGACAGTGCAGTGGGAACACACTGATAATGGAGCCACCAGATTTTTTCTGCATTGTGACATTTCCTTTTGCCAAGGGAAGCAGGTTTCTGATTTTGCTCCACATGAAGTGTCCAAGCAGGGCATCCTCAGACTATTTTCGAGACGATGCCACCCAGAAGCAGTGCAGCTTTCCTCCCCACAGTGGACACATGGGAAAGGCAGGAGTGGTGGCATCCAGGAGTAGCTGTGCCGCGGCATTTCGGGCATAGGAGAGGGGTCTCGGAGGCAGCGAGACCTGCACCCAGCACTGCATCTGTGCTCTGTCCACCCACCCTCACCTGCTTCTGCATATTTGATGACCCACATGTGTTATTAAACTCCAGCTGTGCAAAGAAGTGGGTTGTTTAGTTTGGTTTTATTTTCTCAGGTGAGCCCTCAGTGTGTTTTTAGCAGCCCAGGTCTGCACAGGGGGTGAGGGAACGCCAGGCTGGGCTCGGTGCCTTGGGCGTGGCCGGGGGTGCGGGGAGTGCTGTGCACAGCCACCCTCCCTGTGAGCCCCCCGAGCTGCTGCTCCTGTGCCCTGGGGCAGTCCTTGAGCCCGGGGTGAATGAGATGATCTCGAACCACAAGAGCTCTCCTCTCACACTGCCCCGGGCTCAGCCACAAGTGCTTCCAGCCACTAAGCCGGATAATAAAAGGCTGTAATGCCCAGCTGCAGGGGTGCTGGAGGACCCCAGGGCAGCTGAGCCTCACGTTGCTTTCACAGCCCGTTCTCAGAGCCCAGCACTGCAGAGCTCTGGGGGGACAGAAAGGGGACAGATCATTTAGCACAGACTCCATCCCCCTTGTATTTGTTGTCTCCCAAATAGTTAAATTAAAAGAGGTGTATTTTGCACCAGGTGTGTTTATTTGAAAGCTGCCAGCCAGCTCTGGTGAAAACAGTGAGACCCAGGAGAAGCCCACCTGCACCTCCCAGGAAAGCCGTGCTGGATCTGGTATGGGGTCCAGCACTTCTCTGCTCCAGGGCCTCAGCCACACTCCTGTGAGAGCTCTGGGTGCTGCACTGGCTCCAAGCACAAGAGACAGACAGAGGGTCCATGGGGAGGTGGGAGGCGGGGTGGGTGAGGATGAGAGCAGGTAAAATCCAGGTAAATCCCAGGCCAGTTTCAGAACCAGAGAAATGGGGAGTTTTGTGGCGTGGTTGCAGCAAGAGCCAGGCATGGGCTCCCCCCACAAGGGCTCAGTCCACAGAGCAATGCCACAGTAATGAGCTCCAGCCCAGCTGCAGGGAGCTGCACTGTGCAGCCAGCGCATTACACACTTTTTGTGAGCAGGGGATGGCTGGGGGGTCGCATATTTGCACAAACAATAAGTCCCATCTTCCTTGTCTTGTCAAACAAGGGCTCCAAGAGGCCTCCACATCCTCCATCTCCTCAAGTGATGGCTGCTTTGTTTCCCCACGATAATTTCATTATTCTGTTTGAATACATTTATATGTTGCTAAGCCACACATAGCAACATGGATCTTGTCTCCACAGCCCAGCCTTCCTCTGATCGATACTGAGTAATTCTGCAACTCTCACCACATTGCATTAAATAAGACTGGTTGGAAATCACAAGGAATTTATGAGTCTTTGGGGTTCAAAGCCAGGAAAAGCCCTGAGTGTCATGGAGAAATGCAGACCCCCTCCATGCCAACCCTGCTGGGCTGCCTGTGGTGGGATCACCACTGGTGCCATGGCCCTTCCTGGGGCGGCGGGTCCTTTGTGTGCCCTGTGCAGGAGGTGCAGCCCACGTGACAGAGGTGCTCCTGGCCACGGCAGTGCTGGTATTTTCATGAAATCCCATTTAAAGCTCATTCTTCCATGCTCTCAGCACTGGGTGCTCTGCTCAGGCTGATGCCCAAGCAGGGAAGAAGAGGTTTCCCTACAGACATGGCCCAGTGCATGGGGGCTGCTTCGGCTCCCTGCCACAAGGACCGTGTTTCAGAGACCCCAGATGGGCAGGGGGGTCCCTGGGATGGCAGAGCTGTGGCAGGGCAGGGCTGGCTGTGCCTGACCAGTGCCACCTGCACCTGCAGCTCTGTCCTGCAGCAGGTTTGGGCTGTGCTTCCTGCCAGTGCACTGTGGGACCCCACCAGTGCTCCCACTGCCCTGGGAGGGACCCCTGCCCTCCCCTGCTGCCAACACAGCTGAGACCTTCTCTCTTTTGCTCTAGGTTTCTGAGAAACTTCTGGGTGACAAGCCCACAACATAGAGGGTCTTCCAGCAGGAAGGATGGCGGGTTGGAGGAGCTGGCTTCCCTTGGAGAGCTTCCAGCCTGGGCAGAGCTGTGGCCCTGCGCTCCTTCCCAGCAGCACGAGCAGCCAAACCAAGGCGGGGCAGTGTGGGGTCTCATGGGGCTTCGTCTGCTGCTCACGACTGCCCTGCTCCTCTCCCAGGTGGGCACTCAACAGGCAGATACTCATGTTCAGGGGTCCCCACTGCTCCTGCAGCCTCTGCCAGGGCAGCCAAGGCTGGCCTGGGGCAGTGCTGCCACTACTGCCCACCACGTCACAGCACGTGGTTGTGTGCACTTGTTGTTGCTGCCAGTAGAGCTTGTTTAGCCTGGGGGGCTGGAGCAGTGGGATGGGAACAAGCCCAGCTTTGCCCGTGGCAGCTGTGCCCAGGTGGTGCCCACGCTCCCGTGCTGGTGAGGAGAAGCACCGCTGTGCCAGGGCAGGGCTGGGGTCGGGCTGGGGACAAGCACATGCTCTAGGGCAGCCAGCAGCTGGCCTCAAGCCTTTTCTAAACCAGCTGACATCAATAGCATCTTCTGCTGTTTAGGACAAAAATCCTCTCCTTGCTCCTGCCTGGGCTCCTGCCCGGCTGGCCTGGCCCCTCACCAGCTGGGTGCTGCTTTCCCTCCCTCTTCTATTACCTCTGTAGCATTCAGAGCACAGAAAACGTGGTGGGTTTCTGCTGATTATGACAACAGTAAATGCTGATTTTAAAGACAACCTCCTCTCCTTGTTGCACTGTGTCCAAGGGAAGGGGCTCAGAGTGCAGCAGCTCTATGAGGCTGAGCCCAGCAGAGGGGGTTTGGCTGCAGTGCCAGGACCAGAGCACTGCCCACTCCCCTGTGCCCTCTCCTGTGTTCCACATGTTTCCTGATGGCAGCACAGCATGTGCTGCCCAGCCTGTATTTATGTGCTGTCGGGACCCGCAGCCCTGGAGCTGCCTGGAGCTGGGCAGGGAGTGGGATGGGTGTGTGGAGCATCGCTCCAGTACTGGAATCAGCCAACAGCATCTCTGGGCACCCCTCAGCAACAAAACCTCACAGAGAGTCACCACATCTCTGGCAGAGCTCTGTGCTTTGCCATGCAAACCAGGGGCCGTGGTGACCACCAAGAGCTACATGGAAAATCTGAGTCTAAGCTCATTGCCCTCAAATGTTGCTGTTCCCGAGCTCACTTGCCAAACACCCTCGGAGTCGCTATGGCAATTCCCAGCAGCACTTTGAACCAACCTTCAGTCCCCAGTGCCTTGAACCAGAGGCAGCAGTGGCCCCCTCCCGCAGCCGCCGTGTCCTGGTGCCACAAAGGCTCCTCAGGAGCGCACCCGTGCACACCCAGCTCGCCCCAGGCACAAGAACCAGCCACGAGGATTAGAAAGAAAGTCAAAAAAGACAAAGTTTGCCGTTTTGAATGAACTGCAAAATTTATTACAGTGGTTTGCTCCTGACAAGGAAGTTGGTAACCTCCTGCCTGGGAAAGAAGGGGGAGGAGTGGGGAAGGGCAGGGATAAGAGGGAGGAAAGGATGTGAGAGACAGAGAGAGACACTTAAGGACACTTTTCATTTTCTGAAAATAAAACATCTTTTACCTCCCAAACCATTTTCTCCAGTTCTTTAAGTTCACAAAAAGAAGAAGGTGAAACCAAAGCACAGACTTCAGGAGGAAAATGCACAAACGTGTTAAAGCAGAGACAAACATGCTCTTCTGTGTCTAACAAGCTTCACAAACCGCAGCTCGGGCGCAGCCTCTGTGGCTCCTCAAGGCACCGGCTCTGCAGAGCTGCAGTGGTCCCCGGGCACGAGGACATCACCGGCCCTGGGCAACAACCCTGAACAACCCCGGCCGTGCTGCAGAGCCGGGGGTCCGGCGGGGCAGGGGCCGTGCCGGGCTGCCCAGTGGTGGGGCAGAGGAGGGGAGAGCACGGCTGAGACCGAGAGAAAGCAGCAGTGAGCATCCAGCACTGCCCAGTTCGGGGGGCTGCGACCCCCAGTGCTCCCAGTCCTGTCTGTGAGCCCCTGCCCTGTGATGGGAGAGGGAGCTCTTTGCCTGTGGCTTCGGCACAGTATTTGCTGTCCCCTGGGGACACGGCAGAGCTCAAGAGGGGGCCTGGGGTCCCAGCACAAAGTGCAGGACAGTCCTTATTCCTCCTTACCCACACACTTGGGCAGATAAATGCAGGGAGGGGCTGCAGAGCTCCGCAGGCTTCCCCAAGCTCCTGGGCATGAGCTGGAGCTTGCACGTCCCTCCTGCCGGGCTGTTCTGCCACCCTCACCCGCGGGCAGGACAGAGCTGTGCTGCCCGTGGACAGCTGTGGGCTCTGGGCACTGTGGCTGCCACAGGCTGCCAAGCCACAGCTGCTGCCTCCAGCACCAGCAGGCACCAGGAAAACAAACCTCAGCTGAGGATTCAGCACTGCCCATCCCTGCCTGCCCTCGCTCGGCCGGGGCAGTGGCAGGACACGGAGCTGGCAGCAACTGGGACCCTGGCACCTGCACCTTGGGGTCCCGGCACAGCTGTGTGGGGCCAACATCTCCAGCCCAGCCTCAGCATTCTGTGTGGTTCCTGCAGAAATCCTCCATCTCTGTGTGTTCCCTGCTGCCAGGAGACACCTCCATCACCACAAAACCACAACCTGGAGAGGGTTCACCTCCCCTCTCTCCTGCCCTGTGCACAAGGGGCCCTGAGACATGGGCAAGGTTGAGGAGGGATGGCAGCGGTGGAGAAATGGCTGGTAGGGGCAGCAGGAGAGGAGCAGAAATAGGAAAAAAGCCGGGACAGGCTTTACCCTTCCTTGGTGCTGCTGAGCCAGGCTGGCAGGTGAAAGGTTTGGGCACCAGGTGTGCAGTGGAGCTGGGGGTCAGCACTGCCAACAGGTCAGGCCAGCGGCCGAGCCACTGCCCTACAGCCTCAGCTGTCCTTGCTGTGTCTGAAACCTTCTGGGGCAATTCCAATAGCAGAGGTTAAATAGCATCACCGAGGAAGGCAGGGTGGGAGGCCGTGCCCGCCAGCCCCGGGCACCAGTCCTGCCCCTGCTGGAGGCACTGGGGCTCTGCCGGGAAGTGCTGGCGGCTGCTCAAGTCCGCTTGGCGTGCAGCATCTCGATGAGGAGGTTGTTGCAGGGCACCTCCCCGCTCAGGTGCTTGTGGTACAGGTACTCCTCAGCCTGCAGGCTCAGCGCCCGGACCTCCGCCAGCCACAGCAGCAGCTGGCGAAACTTGTCCGTGGAGTGGGGGTAGTGGCAGACCGTGTACTCCAGCAGCGCCGCGTTGGCCTTCTCCTGAGCATCCTTGGCCAGCGAGTGGTTCTCCAGGTACTTCACGTCTGCAAGGAGGAGGATGGTGATGACATGGTGCCAGGCTGCGTGTCTGCCCCATCCGTGCCACGCTGTGCTGGGTGAGCCAGGAGGGACCCGCACTCCTGGCTCAGTGCCCCTCATGCATGAAAACACAGTGCAGGAGAAGTCCCACACCCTGTCCCCACCCAACCACGGGCTCTCCATCCCAAGTTTCCCAAGCCTCCCCAAGTTTCCTCTGATGCTGAAGACAGATTCCAAACCTCCTGGTGCCGGACTGGTGTCCCCCTGCCCTCACTCCCCAGGAAACTGCAAAGCCAGAAGGTGTTGCCAGCTGTGCCAACACACTGGGAGTCACTGCCATCAGCCCTCCTTAATTCCTGAAGGCCGAGGAAGCGGCTGAATTAATTCCACGATAAACCTGGTCTTTCCAATGTGGCAACCAGGCTCACCAGCCTGGAAACCGTAATCCTCAGCGCCTCTCCAGGGCCACAGCAGCTTTCCATAATCCTGCTGCCAGCTCTGTTGCCAGCTCTGCTCCCAGCAGGGTGGGAAGCGGCTCAGCAGGCAGCAGCACGGAGGTGCAGGCAGGGTCTGGCAGCGAGATGCTGCTGCAGCCCCAAAGGCAGAGCTGCAGGAGCTGGGGCAGGCGCAGCCTCAGCAAGGGTGGTTTCTGAGGACAACAATCTCTCACCGCCCTGTGACTGCAGAGACAGCCCAGACTGGTGGGTGGGGGCTCTCCAGGCTTTTGGGGTGGCCTGAGCTGGGGTGTGCTCTCCAAGGACGCAGCCTCAGCACTCGGGTTGCCAGGAGTGCTCCGTGAGGAAGTGCTGATTCCCAACCAGCCCAACACGTAGTTCACCCGGCCCCGCGCGCGGGTCTCGGTGGCTCTGGGGAACCGGGGCTGGGCATTGCCCCGTCACCACCGGCAGCTGCCCCACACACCCCACACACAGCCCCACGCACCCGCCCGGCAGAGCCCTTGCTGCCAACCCCAGCACTGAGCCCATCCAGGGCAAGTGGATTTAACGCATTTACTGTGCAGCACAAGGTGCCTGGGAGCGGTGCCTCGGTCACAGCCCCACTGTGCTGCCCACAGCCCCTGATGCACGGCCAAATTCCCACCCACCGTCGGGAAACAGGGAAATCTGGGCACGGGTTCTGGCCAAGGCAGCTGGAAGTTTGGGGGTCCCTCGAAGGGACCATGGCACCAAGGCTGCCGCAGCCCAGCAAAGCTGAGAGCCCCCGGGAGTCAGAGCCCGGAGGGGAGGTGCAGTCAGGGGGGATTGTAGAGCCCAGGGAGGGGAGGCACAGCACAGTCGGGGGCTGTGAGCCCCCGGGGAGCCCCAGCCTCCTGCCGTGCCCACGGCCAGGACGGGCACTGCGGGAGCAGGCACAAAGGGCACAGGTTGTGCCAAGATGCACTGTATCAGATCACCCTTCCCTTTTCACTCCGACGGCACATTTGCTCCTATTGTCTCCTGCTACCCGAGTTGTTGTTATGAAATCTCTTTATCTGCATAAGGTTATTGTGCATGTCATTAAAAAAAAGAAGTTATATTGATAAATGTCAAATCTATCCCCTGAGTTGGCTCAACAATAGCTAGTTCTACTCGATGAACTCACCTGGTTCTCTGAAAGACCCTATTCACTGTTTAATTGAATATTTGAATAATCTTTTCATTCCTGCAAGGAATAAAGAATGTTGTCCAAATAACATTGACTCACTTCATTTAGAGACACTGCAGCAGTTGCAAAGACTGTCCTGTGACAAAGCCTCCCATCACACATACAGATATGCCTGGGATTATTTCTATGCCCTCAAGTGTTCTTCCTATTCACAGCTCCTTTTGTTTGGGAGAAGCTGCTGATAAATTGCAAACGCTTAAGGGAATGTGGGCTATAAAAGCCTCTCTTCCTCCCCTCCCCAAGAGTAGCTGCTTCATGAATGTAAGTCATGAAATCGAATGATAGGTCAATCCATTAAGGCTCTATTAAGCCCTTCTGTAGAACAAAGCTAACCTGTGCCGTCCTCATAAATATTGCTATTTTGAGAAGCCCTAATTTTAATTAAATCTCTTTACCTGCTCAGGAGAGAAATCTATTTAGAACTCAAATGGCAGCTCTTGTGAGCAGGGCTTGGCTTTGACTGTGCTGTGGCAGAGTGGTAAATGTGGAAATTCTCTTGTTAAAGGCAATTACATCCTACACATAATACACAATCCCGTCCTCTACAGCTGAGCCTGCGAAGGGCAAATTACTCCAAGTGAGCTCTGCAATATGGAGAGAAAAAGTTGCATTTGGGGCAACACGATGTATGGGAAAGCACAGCTCTTGGATTCCACACCCTCCCTGAAAGCCACTGCTCTGGGAAAGCCATCGGGAGGACGCTGCTTCTGCTCGCTGTGCTGTGCAGTGCCAGGGGACACAGGGGGACACGGGGCAGCACGGGGGGACCCAGCCCTCCTGGTGCTGAGACTGTGGGGCAGCAGCCAGGGAAGGTCCTGGCTCGGGGTACGAGCCCTCCCAGCTCCTTCATTTCCCAGCCCGGGCACTGTTTGTTCCTCACTTTATCGCTGCTTGAGCAGCAAATTATCATGTCTCGTTTCTCTGGATTTCAAAACAGTTCCAGAGGAAAGGAAAGCTGAGGGGGGAGATGCTGCAGGTGCAGAACAAGGTGGCACTGTGGCTCCCGCTCCTGGTCCCTGGATGGGACCCCAAGGATGCAGAATTGCAAGCACAGAGCAAGGCATTGGGACAGGGACAGGGCTGGGATGGGGGCCAGGATGGGGATGGAGACCGGTCTGCCACAGACAGGGGTGGGCTTCCCATCCCAGCACCAGCACTCAGCTGCCACAGGGATCCCAGGGGCAGGATCGGGGCAGAGCTGCTGTGCTGCCCCAGGGACGTTCCAGGCTCTGGCAGCAGCACCCGCGGCTCCGGTGTTATTTTGTCTGGGTGAGGTGGGAGCGTGTGAACCCGCCGGCTCTGCCCGACCGCAGGCTCCGGGCTCAGCCTAATCAGGAGCGCAGGAGCCCCTTCCCGGCGCGGCGCACGGGCCGTGTGACGCAAATCCCGGGAGATACGGGCGGCCCGGCCCGCGGCCGCTGCTGTCAACACGCCTGTTTGGCCGGGCCGTATCAGCGGTTGTTTGCCCGCCCAGTGTGATGGGCGAGTGACCAAAACAGCTCCTCTTGGCCGACGGGATGACAGTGTCCCCTGCAGCTGGAGCAGAGCCCAGCCCCGCGGGGGGAAACGTTTCGGATCCCTGGTGAGAGGGGGACAGGCAGATCCCAGCTCTCGCTTGTGGCTCCTCACTAAAAGTCCCTTGGTCACACAGCCGGACCCTGGGCGCTGTGTGCCCCCTCCAGCCCCACTCCCACCACAGACCCCGTGTGCAGCAGTGTGGCTGTGACCCGAGAGCAGCTCCCCTCGCCCCAGTGCCCCCCAGACATGCTCACCAAGGCTGAAGAGGATGAGGAACTTGAGGCAGACGAACTCGTGCCGGTCCACCTGGAGTGAGTGCAAGTGCAGGACGAGCTCCTGTGCCCGCAGCACCAGCGTGTTCAGGATGGAGCCGGCCTGGGCTGCGATGGTCGACATGTCCACCTGTAACGACAGGGATGGTGTCAGCTTTGGCAGCCCCAGCCCCACCATTACCTGCTGCAGGGCACCCCACAGGGCAGGAGTGGGATCCAGCCCTGAGCACTGACTGAGAATTAGGGGTGTCAAAACAAAGACTGACGGGTGAAGTGGGAACACTATTTAAAACAGGGGGGCCCTTCACAGGGTGCTGGAATTGCAGGCACTCTGTCTCCAAAAGCCACCCCCAGGGAGGGAAGAGGCCCCTCTTCACATCCCATCTCCAAGAGTACAGGTGGGGCAGTTGATCTTTCCATAAGAAACATTATTCTGCAGAATCAGGAGTTGCATGGCAGGATGGGACAGAATGGGATGGCATGGGACAGGATGGGATGGGACCTTCTGCACAAGCAGACCCATAGTGTAGCAACACCACCTGTCTGCCCTATGCTGAGTTGGTCACACTGGGGCAGAAGAAAAAAAGATCACCCCGTTCCCCCATCCAGCCCCCAGCTGGCCCCACTGGCCCTCCACAGTGCTCCTGTGGTCCCAGTGGCCGTTGCTCACCTCCTGGCCAGTGACCAGCAGCACACTGTGCTCCTTGCCATGCTGCAGCTGCCGGTAGACGTGGTCAAACACCAGCAGCTCACTCCAGCAGTTCTGCAGCAGCTTCATCTGGTCACCCACCTGAAACAGAGCAGGAGCAGCACCACTGACACCCCCGTGCTGCACTGCACAGCAGCCACCCTGTGCCTGGCAGGCATCTCACAGGAGGGAGGGCCCCGGGGTGGGCATGGAGAGCTGGAGCTGCACCCCAGAGGGGACCCTGGGCTGGAGGAGATGGGCAGGTGGCTGTGCAGAGCTGGTTTCAAAGCAGCTCAGCGTGTTTCAGTGGCACTTGCTGGTTCTTATCAGCACGGGTCTTCCCCCACCAGGCACGACTTCCCCAAATCACACGCAAATTTTAACAAAATGCCTGCAGGAGGGATGGGCAGTGGTTGCACAAAGGGCCTGTGTGTCCAGGCAGCCCCTCTGGATACTTTAAAAGGAAAGAAGACAGTGCCCATCCTCGACTCCCTGCCTGGGCCGGCGGGTCTGGGGGGGGCAGCAGGGCCATGGGGGAGCCCCGGCTGCGGGACATCGCTGTGCCCTGCGGCTGCCAGCCCGGCCCTGCCCACGCACCAACACACGTGTGATCACGTGCACTCGTGCACATGTGCTGGTGTGTATGTGCAGGCCCTCAGAAACACCTGGGATCGTCCCCGTGAGGAGCTCCACCCAGGACATCAGCTGGGAGAGTCCCGAAAGGTCTCGCAGGGCACCGGGGACTGCAGGCAGCACCAGCTGCCAGAGCCAACAGCTGCATCTGGCAGAACTAAAAGCCCTGCCAGGCCCTTGTGCCTGGAGCCACGGCAGGACATGGGACACGCTGCCATCACGGCGTGGGGAGCTCAGCTGCCTTCCCCACTGCCCTGCCAAGAACCACCACAGGTCGCTGGCTTCATCCCCTCCCTTCATCCCCTGCTCTCCACTGAACCCCAATTCCTTTCCACAAAGAGCTGAACTCCTGTCCTTCCCAGACACCCCTCTCTTGTAGGGCCAGTGTAGGGAAAGGGTTGGGATTACAGTTCTGCCTCTACTACCTCCCTGCAGAGCAAATCCAGCCAGCAGCGGAGCGCTGCAGGGCCATTGTGCTTCCCCCTTAATAGAGGGAAGACAGATGCAGCATCACAGGGCTGGATAATGCCCTCGTTTTGCTGAAGAGGCTGCAATAAACCTGCACTGGGAGATTGCTAAAGGAATAGAAGCCAGATGAGAAAGAGCTTTACGGTCTCGGAGCCAGCGCTCCCCGCGAGCTGCTGGGATTTGTTTCTCAAGTGTGGTGGGTGCTCAGAGCCGGTCGTGTGGCAGCACAGGGAAGGTGGGAAGGCAGCAGTGGCAGCTGGGCTGTGGCACTGCTCCTGCCCGAAGGCACCGAGCCGCCTGCAGTGCGGGGCTGTGGGCACGGCAGGGCCGGGCCGCACTCGTCGCCCCAGCGCCAAACCGGGGCAGCAGCACGGCCGAGCGCGAGGCTCCTGGTGAGCTGCTGGACAAGAACTGGGGAAAAGCTCATTCTGCACTAAACCAAAATGGAGACTTTCTGCGTTCATGGTGACCCCTGCCCCAGGAGAGTGGCCGGCTGTGACTGTGGCCAGGCCCGGCAGGGAGCTGGGGCCAGCCCAGCTGCACGAGCCCGGCCAGTGCCGAGCGCCTCCGCTCCGGCTCAGTCCAGGCATTGTTTTGGAAGCTCTTTCCTGTGCCTCATTCCTGAGCGGGATGAACTCCAGAAGGGAGAGACAGAAGGATTTGCATTGAAAACAGTTCTAAAAAATTTAGCTTTTCCAAAAAAAACAACTTCAACAATTTTGAAATCTTATTTTCTTCCTTTAAAAATTGCTAATCAGCTTCTCTCGAACTCTGTGGGGAGTTCGGTTCCCTCCTGCAGCCCGTCAGCAGCACACTTCACCCTGCACGGCTGCTGCACGGCTGTTCCCCTGCCAGCACACTCCGAGATGCCACGGTGCTTCCCGGGAGCGTCGCAGCGCACCAGAGCCACATGGCCGTGGCACGGGGGGCTGTGGTTGGGAGCGTGATGGGGTGGGCTGGGGGCTCAGTCAGGGCTGGGGTCTGTGGAGTCGTCCCCAGCACCAAGCTGGCTGTCCCCGTGCCCCAGGCTGGGTGGCAGCGGGCAGCCCCATGGCCCCACTCCAGAGCTGTTGCTCTGCTGCAGGGGGGCTCGGGCTGGGGGTCACCTGCTGCACCCCGCTCTGGCCTGGCCTGCTGGGAGCAGAGGGCTGCTAATGGAGGGGCACTCAGAGGCAATCAATCCTCCCAGCGAGGCGGCAGCACACACTCTCGCCGTTAAAAGTTAAGCAAAGGATCTTCATCTTTTAATGTCAAGGCTTTTCCACGGAGTGCTTTATCAAGGGCCTGATGCAAGCTGTCTTTGAGAGGCAATTTTTATCTTTTTTTTTAAAGCGAGCATTTAACCCATTCACAAAACACGCAGTGAAACCCTCCCCACACTGACAGAGCAATCCCTGATGGGCTGCAACCCACAGAAAATGCAATTCCCTGCGGGAAAGGGTCTGGGACAGCGCAAGAGGGGAGGCAGGGCATGCAGAGGCAGGGATGGTGTCTGCCTGGTTTAGCTTTAAACTTTCTGCAACCCTCCCTGTGGGTTCACAGGCACAAGGTGAGGAAGCCTGTGGGAGTGTTGGTGCTCCCCAAAATGTGCCCAGGCCACGCAGGGACAGTGCAGCCTCACTGTGCTCAGAGCTCCCTGCATGGCTGGTCCAAGGTATCCCCCAGGTATGCCCACGGCTTTAGGAAGGAGAGTGACCCAGCAGCAGTTCTGCTTTGGCAGGAAGCCCCGAGTGGGTCCCAGGAGATCAATCCCCAGTCATGGTCATGAGGAGCTCTCAGATGCCCACAGCTTGCCCCCACTCCACGGATTCTCTCTGGGCCTCCTCCCAGATCTCAGGTGCAGGATTCACCCCACAGCCCTCCAGCAGGTGCATGGCACGTGCCAGCACCCTGAGCTGCAGCCCCAGCAATTATTGAGTGAGAGCAGAACCCATCACTTTGGCTACTGAGACGTGCAAAGTGGATTAGTGTCCACCAGCCACTCGCAGTCCAACTCCCACACAAGTCCAAGGTGTTAATGGCCAGTGCAGGTCCCCATCCTCCTGGCCAGATACCACCACAGTGGACATCTTAAAGCAAATAACCAGCAAGACCAGCGTGGCTAGACCAAGATCCCATCTGGTGGCTCCCTGGCTGTCCCTGGCAGCTCTGCCAGCAGGGCTGTGCTGGCCTGGACACCATAGGCAGGGGAAGCGTCACATTTCCCCCAGTGCAGGGGATGCTAAACATTGCTGCAGCATCCACGACCAGAAGGAGATTTTAAATCTGCCAAAAACGCTCTGGCTGTTGGCCAGGAGATGGGGTCAAGATGACCCACACATGTAAAAGGCAGGGAAGCAACTGACTGCAAATAGGCTTTGTCTGGCTCTGAGATCTCTAAGTAGGACCGAGGGAGAGCAGCCCAGCAGACAGACCCAGCGACCGCAGGGATCCCTTGGTCTGTGGGAACGGTGCTGCCCTCAGCATCACCCCACCATCACTGGTGCTTGCCTGTGGATGGAAGGGTGGTTTGCCCCAGCCCCTGGCATGAAGGGGCTGGGGAGGGTGTTGCCACCATCCCAGCACCCTGTGGCTGCGCCGTGTCCCCCACCGGCGCAGGGAACCGCCACACATCCAGCCCTGCCTGGCCTTCGGGCTGAAACCGTGGCAATTTGTTTAACATTCCTGGCTGCTCATCCCAATCTAAAGGTCACTGCAACCCTGTGTGCACGATATTGATATGTAGGTATGGCAGTGACACCTATACAAACCAGGCTGTGCGAGGCGTGTGTGTGTAAACCACACCAAAGTCAGACACAATGTGAGTGTGCAAGTGTGCGTCTGTGTGTGCACATCCCTCTGTCTGTCTCTCTCCATATAGATATAAAAAAATTACATCTGAAAGGACAAAGTTGCCTGAGACTCACGACCCAACAAAATATATTTCACCCCCGGCCCATATTTTTCTTCCTGAAAAGATGCTGCAAATCTTCCCTCAGTCCTGACACATCTCATCTAGACTCAGTTAAAGTTCGTATTTATGGGCGTCAGCGCTGACCTCTTCCACCTCCGCCCGCGCGGCCTCGCGCCGCGGCTGCCTGGCCAGCCCTCGATAAACAAGCGGGCCCCCAAATCCCCCTCTGCCGTGCAGCGTTATTAGTCTTGCCTCCGAAGGCCAGCGCAGTCCGTAATTCTCCTGCTGGTGACACGAGATGAACGCCGCGACATCAGTCTCCCGGCGGATTGGCATGGGGACCCTCGTTTGTCAGTGGCAGACTGACAGAATTACTGGCCCTTAAATGAAACGATATATCTGGGAAGTTAAATCTGTTTTCAATCTGACTGCCCCGCGCCTGCGGGCGGACGTGGCGTGTGAGCCGATGTCAAGAGGCCATTAGCCCATGGCCCCCCTCCTTCCCCGGGCGCAGTGGTGGAGCCGGGGGGCTCTCCCCAGTGTCCCCCAGCCCAGCCACCCCTCCAGGAGGAGACAGCAAAGCACCCAGCCTGCCCCTCACCAGATTGATGGGATGGGAATGGGGATGGGAACAAGACTGGCCAGCTCCAGGGGAAACTGCTCCCACTCTCTCTGGGGACCAAAGGCTTGTCCTAACCAGGCATGAGCCAGCAGTTCCCCCAGTCCCTGAGGATTTACTCCTTCCTCCCCAGGCTCCCTGTGAGGCCGTGGGGAGAAGCCAGGTCTCTGCAAACAGCCCTGTGGAAGGAGCACACGGGTGCTGGGAGGATTCAGGCAAGGCAAGCCACAATGGGGTGATCTGCCCACACCTCCCCTTCTCACCTGCCTGCATCCCCTCCCCATTAAGCATCAGTCTGGCACCATGCCTTGGAGTGATGGCCCAGAACGGTGCCCTTTCAGCCTGGATTCCTGCACTGGCCTTGGCCAACAGCCCTTCCCTGCTGGGGCTGGGGACTGTCACCTTCATGCAGACCTTCCCAGGGGATGGTGAGGGCTGCTGGCATCCCTGCTCCCAGGAGCCCTCCACACCCAGCGGGGACTGCCGGTGCCATCGATCTCGGAGATTGCGATGTTCCTCCTCGCTGGCTTTAGGGCAGAGCCATAAACTCTGCACTAGCAGGAGTTCATTTACCACCCCAGCAGCCGTTTGCTTTTATGTGCCAGGCAGAAGCAGGAACGAGGACTCAGGATCTCAGACCTACTCCTGCTTCCCACCGGCTGCTCTCCTGTGCCCAAGGAAAAGCCACTGCCCTGGCCAGGGAGGATGTGCCATGCCGGGTGGACAGATGGCAGTCCCAGCACCACCCCTGGGGACACCGGGGACACTGTGCACCTCTGGTCTGTGCGAGGGCTCGGACCTGCCCAGGTGAGCTGTGCACAGGAGGGAGCCAAGGAGAGAGAAGCTGCATTCTCCCACTCCCACTGGAGCCAAGGTGGGCCGTGGTGTCCTGCAGTTCCTGGCCCTGCAAGATGCTGGGAATGCACCCCACAATCACCAGGTGGATGAAGGCAAAAGGCACAAGTCCCCAGAATGGCAGTGATGGATGGGGGTTCCAGCTGAGCTCCCACCCCTGAACACCAAATCCCGTGTCCTGGGCATGGCAGGGGATGTGCCCTCTCCCAACAGGATGCTGGTGGCTCTGCCCAGGTGAGGCCTCTGGCACTGCCATCCCCGCACCCACCGACACCGATTCACACAGGAACAGCCTATTTTGGTGGAGCAATCAGGCTGACAATGGAGTTACAAGGCTATGCAGCAATACAGCCGGGAACTGAATTTGCGCTGTTTACAATATCTCCTGCAAAACAACAACCACCCTGTTCCCAAAATCCAGGCTGGACACTGATATGATTGAAACAAGCCCGACCCACCCCCACAATGCCATTTCCTGACGCTGTTCTGGCAGCCAGGGTCTATTTTCAGCCACACTCAGACCCATGGCACCCATGGCACAGGAAAGAGCCTGGCCCCATCCCACAGCACAGTCCCACTGGAAGAAGATGATTTTGGCCGGAGTCAGGCAGCACAGCCTCACTCTGGAAACACAAGAAGGTACCTGAGTGTCGTAGCTGCCCCGGGACACACCTCTCTGGGTTTTGGCCACATTGCAACATTTTCTCTCCTAGTTTTGCACCAGTTTGGGATCTTAGGTCAGCCCAGGATACGAATGGAAGATTTCTGAAAGCTTGGCAAGGTGTGCAGGTTGGCAGAAGCTGCCCCAGCCTTGCTAACCCACTCCTGGCACCAGTAAATGTTCAGGGACATTTGCTAGAGGGGATGTCCTGGCAGGACGGGGGGCCAGCTCCATATCCTTCAGCAGGGCACACTCGTGGTCTGCCAGCAGCAGACATGGCTCTGGAGCAGGCTCAGGGGTGTCCCCCACCCCAGCTAGCCCTGCCCCAGCTGCCTGGCACTAATAGGACCCACCTGACCACATTGATTTTCCTCCGAAAGGCAGAGGAGAGAATTGTCTCAACTATAATTCCTCAACGTTACAGTTTTCAATTATATCTTGAGCTTGACACCACAGTCACTCTGCCTGCGATTGCTTCAACACCTGCCCCTGCCGTGATGAATCTGAAGTCATTAGCCCCACACAACAGTGGGAATTGCTCCGGCATCGCAGCCCGGCCCCGGCGCTTCCAGCCCTGCCATGCAGGGAGCTGGGAGCGGGACTGGGATGTGCCAGCAGATCTGCAGTGATGGCCCCAGCTCTGTGCCCACGGGTGTTGCCCTGTCCTCACACAGCATCTCAGCCTCAATCCTGCCCACAGCAACATCCTGTCCTCACAGCATGTCAGCCTCAATCCTGCCTGCCTCCCATCGCCCGCCCAGAGCAGCGTCCATCCCCACTGACAGGTCCTACCTCCAGCTCCTTGAAGAAGATGCAGCTCCGTGCCCACTCCACAATGGAGAAGAGAGTCTGGTCGGCCATCTTGCACATGAGGCCGAAGGTGCTGAGCTTCTCATGCCGGCCTTTGCCCTGCTCTTGCTGCAGGCAGGACAGTATCCGTGCCTTCACCTGGGCCTCGTCGGGCTCCAGCTGCAGCAGCTTCAGGATGACCTCGGGGATGTCGGGCGGGGAGCTGCTGGGGTAGGTCTCTGGGTACATGTAAGCAGGCACAGACTCGTGTGCGTTTGAGTAGTGGTCGGGGTACTCGGACTTGATGGTGCGGTTGGGGAAGGAGGGGTAGTGGTAGCCGGGCAGCGGCGCGTGGCCGGGCACAGTCATTCCCAGCGAGGGCGTCCCGTAGGGGCTGCGCTCGTAGTCCACGGGCGTCAGGGCGGCCGTGTTGGGCGGCAGGGTCTTGGACATGGCGTGGATGCTGTGGATGGTGGAGGACAGGCTGTAGTCACTCTGCACCGGAGACATGATCTGAGGCATGGTCTCCAGCTTGAAGCCGTTGGCACGGATCAGGGCTTTCTTCTGCTGCTTTAAGGCACGGTCCCGCTTGTACATGGGTCCAAACTTGTTCCTCCCTCCACGCATCCGGTCTGCACGGACAGCTGGGGACAGAGAGAGGGCAGAGGCTGCAGTGAATCCACATGGAGGGAGACGAGGGCTTCCACACGGCACAGAGAAAATGGTGGGGGACACGACTTAGCAGCAAAAAGGGGTTGGGGGGCTCAGGGGGACCTTCCCAGAAAGCAATGGCAGGCTGTGCCACTCCCAGCCCAGTCGATGTCACCCTCAGAGTCTCTGGCAATTGCAGGAAAGGAAGAGACATTTGGCTTTCACTACAAAATGAGCTGGGGGATAAAGTATCTTTCATCCCCCATGGGTTGAGGGGACAGCCCTTGAAGCCCGAGCAGACAAGGGGATTTGATATTGACTTTCATTTTAACAACCCCTGAGAGTGGACCAGCCGTGGGACTTCCTTGTTTCTGCAGAGCCTGGGACTCCACAGCCCCCTTGGGACCCTGGTTCCCTCCATCCAGGCTGCACATGCTGCTCTTCTGCAAATCTCTCTGTGTCGGGCAGCACGGCTGGCAGGCCCCAGTGGGTGCACTTCACCCCGTGGCAGGGCTGTGCTGGCCTCAGGCAGGAGGCTGCTAGCCCTGTGGGTACCAGCCCTGGTGAGGGCTCAGCTGGAGCATCCCGCTGGCAGAGACACTCTGACGGCAAAGCAGATGTTCCCACCGAACACCAAAAGAAACCCAAGAATGTGTCAACATGCGAGGGAGCAGGTGCTGCTCTGCAGCGGGATCCTGTCCCCCTGCACTGCCTTGCTGTGCTCCCGGGAGCTGCTGCCCTGGCATCCCCTTGGAAGAGCCTCGGATCGCCGGAAGACAGCAGCTGGGGACTGGACAGCAGTGCAGAGGGACGGAGGAGTGTGCCAGCGAGAACAGCCCACAGGCTGAGCACCAAAGGCAAAAACCCTCTGCTAGTTCGTGTTCCTGCTGACAGCCAGCGGGTCTTGCTTTGTGTCTCAGCTGCTACCTCTGCCTCTCTTTCGCCTACTTATCCTGGGACACACAGCCAACCCCCCCGGAGAGCCAGAGCACCTCCCCAGCGCTCCCGAGGCAGGCTGGAAAGGCGGGAGCGTGGCCGGGAGCTGCAGCATTTCCAGGATGAGCAGGAATGTGCTCCCAGGAGAGCCGCCCTGGCTTCCTCCCTCATTCTTTATTCATGAAAACAGCATCTCACTGGGAGCGGGCAGCCAGCGGCAGCCTCTGAAGTGCCGGGTGCTGTGGCCCCCCGCTCCTGAGAGCCTGCCCACACCCCTCTGGGCAGCAGAGAGCTGGCCCAGGGCAGTTCCTGACTCAGGGGTACAAGGGAAGTGGCCGCACTCAGCACGTGTGCACACCCCAACCAGGGTCCCACGTGGGCAGGCAGGCCGGCAGGCCGAGCTGGCACAGGCGGGTCTGGCAGCCCCAGCCACACACTCCAGAGCCAGAGCACACCAAAAACCAAATCTCACACTCACTCGAAGTGATGTTGTCCCACCACTGCTTGAAGTCGGACCCAGCGATGCCCAGGGATCGCATCCCAAACGGACCCCTGTGACCCTGGGCAAGGGCGCACAGGCAGGGACCCCCCTGGTGCTGCCTGCGCCCCGCCACACACAGCAAGAAATGCTCACAGTCCGGTCTCACAAACCCTCCCGAGGCAACTGCATATACCTCCTCTCCTCCCCCAGCAAGAACACAAAGGGAGAAGAGGCCTTTTAATACCCTCCTGCTCTGCTTTTCCTGCCATTTGTGCCACACGTGGGATTGGGAACAACTTGCCATTTGCTGTGTCCCAGCTGGCAGACGGGAAGCAAATGATGCACCCCGACCTCCAGGGTAAGGGGGCCCAAGCAGAGCCACCCAGGAAATGTTTACATCCCCAGCAAACCCCCAAAACCATTTGCAGTTGAGCCCCGAGCCACACACCCACATGACGGCAGGAGGGGTCTCCAGAACCCTGCAGCCCCCCTTCCCACTTTGGCTGCGTTGCCTGCCCTCGCCCCAGTGCAGAGCCCTGGCTGGGGCAGGCTGCTGGCTGGGCTCTGCCTCCCCTTGGCATGGAGGGTGCCCAGGGTGGTGCCTGCAGGGTGCCCAGGGCTGTGGGCAGCCTTGGGCCAGGGCTGTGCTGCTCTCCTCGGACAAGCTTTGCTGTGGCCTCCCTTCAGGCACTTGGAGGGGTGCCTGTGCCAACACCGTGTTCCCCAAATCAATCACCTCGGGCTTGCTCTTGTCCTGAGGAGCTGGAGACTCACCTCCAAAACATCACCTCACATTCCTTGCCCCAAAATACTAGGAGATGAAGAAATGTGGTGTCTGTCTTTTACCACAAAAGAGACAGTTCGATGGGAGTATCACCCACCGCTGCCCACCTCTGCTGAGGGGCCAACAGCAAGAGAATACACAAGAAAAGGCTGTTTGGGACAGCTCCAGGACCAAAGTACCTCCACGGTAAACAAGATAAAAACTGCTGGAAAGGGACAAACTGAGACCATGCCTGTCCCTCTCCGGGCACCCCAAGCACTGTCTCTGCCTACCTGTCATAGGGTCCCTAGCCCCTGCCCAGCACCCAAATCCCCTTGCGACATTGATCAAAACTGCCAGAGCACGCACGGAATAATTTAGGGCACCAGTAACTCCAGCCCAGAGAGGAGAGTGGAACTGGGATCTGTTTTGGAAGCCAGCCCACGCCGGGAGTTTGCAGCGACTGAATTTGCAGCTCGATGTTGCGTCTTACTCCTGCGCCTCTGCTCGCGGGCTCCCACCCCGCTCCCGGAGCGAGCGGCCGCCCTGCGAGAACACGAAGGACTCTCCGATTAACCGCCCTGTGCCCCGAGCAGCGAGCCCGGCAGGCGGGGTCTCAGCCCGGCAGCCGAGGGACTCGGCTCGGCAGACGGGGGGCTCAGCCCGGCCCGGCCCGGACGGGGGGACTCATCCCACTTCCACCCGCTGCAAAACGCAAACGATTTCAAGGGCGAAGCGGGGAGGGGGCGGCTGACTCTGGGGTGGGGGGCTTCTCCTGCCTCTGCTTTTGCCCTGCCATCCCATGCCAACGACCTGACCCCCCCAAATATATTTCGTTGCCGGATGCTGAGCATTGCAAAACCCGCAACACGAGACTCGTGGCTGTCGGGGCCCGACTCTGGTGTCGGGATCGACTGCACCGACAGGAGAGAGGCAGCGGCTGTGGGGCTGGAATTGCCCCTCCGGGAGTCAGAAATCCGTTATACTAAATTGTCACCGAGAGGAAAAATATAATTCGTGGTGGGTCTGCGGCAGTTTTATTGCGAGCCCCATCATTTTTAACGTTTTCCTTAAGTCTCGGCTTCTGGAATTATGTGCTTAAGGAAAACAATAATTTATTTGCTATTTCCCAACCTTGCTGCCAGCAAAAAAAATCCTGGAAAGTTGAAGCTGTAGCAGCCAAAACCCCGGGGAAACAAACAAAACGAAACAAGGAAAAGCAGGAGACGACGCGAAAAAACGATTTTTTTCTTAACTTGGGAGGGAAAAACGGAATCGAAGCGGCGGCGGGAATGACCGACCCGGAGGAGTGGCGGCGGCGGGGACAGCGCGACCGATCCCGAGAACCGCACAGCCCCGCGCAGTCCCCGCACAGTCTCCGCGCAGTCCCCGCACAGCTCCAGCGCAGTCCCCGGCCCCGCCGCCGCCCCCCGCCCCGCCGTGCCCGGGCCGTCCCTACCTTCCAGGCGCATCCCCACGGTGAGGCACTTCTGGAAGCGGCAGTAGGGGCAGCGCTTGCGCTGGGTCTTGTCGATCTTGCAGCTCTGGCTCTCGGTGCAGGTGTAGTGCTTGTTGTTCTGCACCGTGCGCTTGAAGAAGCCCTGCGGCGGCGGGCGGCGGCGATGCGGTGGGCACCGGCACCGGCATCCCGGGACCAGCACCCCGTCCCCGCCACCCGCCCTGGACAGAGGCTCCCGCCGTCCCCGCCGCGCTCGGGGCTCCCGTCGCGGCCGCGCTCCCCTCCCGCCGCCGGGCGCGAATTCGCCGCTAACGAAAACGAGCTAGAGGAGCCCCGCGGCCGGTCCCGCTGCCCCGGCCCCTGCAGAGCCCCCTCCCCGCTCCCTACAAAGCCCCGGACCCCTCTCCCCCGTGTAGCGCTTCCCGCACATCCCCGTCCCCGCAAGGCGCCGGTCCCGCACAACCCCGGCCCCGCTTCACCGGCCCCGCACGGCCCCAGCTGCGTTTCCCCGGCCCCGCACAGCCCCGACTCCGCAGCCCCGACCCCGCACGCCCCGGCCGATCCTACCTTGCAGCTCTCGCAGGTGAGCAGCCCGTAGTGGTACCCGGAGACCTTGTCCCCGCAGACCGGACAGAGCTCGTCCAGGTCCTCATCATAGGAATAGTCCATCCCCTCCAGCGGCCCTGCTGCGGGACGAGCCGCGGTCAGCGGGACGGGATGGAAGGGGGAAGGGAACGGACGGCGACCCCAGCCCCGGCACTGGGTGCGGAGCGGGAGTGGGCGCGGTGGAGACCGAGCAGCAGGTGCGGGAGCCGGAGCTCTTTATAGCGCCTGGAAGAGCATCTCCATGTTGGTGCGGGCTCACGGCCAGCCCCCCGGGGCTGGGGAACCTCCTCTGGGAGAGCGGGCGGCTTGCGGCTGTGGGGACGGGGCGGGGGCGGAGGGATCCTCCATCCCGGGGACCAGGGACGCTGGGGCCGGGCTGGGGAGCGGCTCAGCCAGGCCTCGGCAGCACCGGGGATCCCCCCAGGGACTCCTCCAGTGACAGGCAAGGGGCAGCGTTCTGCGAGAAGAGGCACAAGAGCCTCCTTTCCCCCCTACACCATCTGTGGGGAACAACGGGCTCCCCCAACCTCCCTGGGGTGTCCGGCCTGAGAGCGGCAGGACCTGCTGAAAACCAGGAGTGTTGGGGCTGGAGCACAATTAACCGTGTCTGAGCATGAGCCTGCTCTGCTCGGTGCACAGCCCTGGACCACCAGCTTGTCAGAACCCACTGTTACCCCACACCAGACACCAGCTGCCCCTGCCAGCCCAGGGAGAGCTGCGTGGGGAACGCTGGGGTGTGCAGTGGCTCCTGACACGTCCTGTGGGGCCACCACTAAGGACGTGACCGTTCAGTCCTGGCACTGGCCATCCCACCCGAAGCACCCATTCCCAATGGTGTCCTGGTCCGCCTGTCAGACAGCAGGCATTAAATCAGTGCTTCGCAGTTAGGGATTCTTAGCAGAATGTTCCATGACGGCAGCAGACCGGCCCAGGAGCACCCTGGCTCCTGGCATGTCCTGTTTATCGGGACGCTCCCAGGCCACACGCTGTGGCCCAGGCACTTGGCTCTGGGGAGCTCAAGGCTCCAGCTCTGAGCCAGGCACTGGAGAAGAGCCCGTCCTGCAGGGCCAACCCACTGGGCCAGGGACCCTTCGTGGCTGGTGCAGAGCCTGTCCCAGCACGGCAGGAGCCTGCAGCCAGCACAGCCCTTGGGCAGCAGCACCGGGCCGAGGCTCTGGGTGCCTGGAGCTCCATCACAAATGAGGAACTGTGCTGCTGGCAATGCCCTGCGAAGGGAAGCCATGGCTGATGGCCCCATGTGACCGATCCTGCAAGGGTGATCCCGCATGGCTTGTCCTGCAGGGTTCATCTCACACATCTCATCCCACCCAGCTCATCCTACATCCTCACCCCACACACCAGCTGCCCATGGGTGCAGGGGGTAGGAAGCGGTGCTGGCAGGGAGAGCGGCAAACAGGAAATGGGCTCAGCAGAGCATCACTCCAGAGCCACCAGGAATGGAGCCCAGGCTAAGAATAGCAGCAGAGCAGCCCGTGGTACGGGTCAGCCACTATTGAACCAGGAAGGGGCACTCCCACCACCGGCAGAGCCCCTCAGCCACAGCCCCCACACTCTCCACGAGCTCCCCGGGGAGCTGCCGGGCAGCCATGGAGCAGGACCTGCCATTCGGGAAGAGGAGCCCAGGAGGGGCTGTTGGTTGGGAGAACTGAGCAAGGAATAAAAGCAACGCAGAGCCGAAGGCTACGATCCCTGCCAACACAGGATGGGGACGGGACGCAGACTCAGTCAACCCCAGGAGACAAGGGGTCCCAGATGCCTCCCACGCCTGCTCCAGGGTGTGGGGGCTGCCTGTGCTCCCATGGGCAACACCCAACCCTTGGGTGACTGGGGACTCCCAGCCACCTCCCAGAGCCGCCCAGCAGCTGGATCTGTCATGTCTGAGCAGCAGCATGGCCGAGGGGCCAAGGCTGTGGCGAGGCCTCGCTCTGCTGCCCGCGCTCTGCAGAGCCGCCATCCCCACGCCCGCTGACGGGGACGGGACGGGAAGCGGAGGCCCACGCACGGCTCCTGCTTCCTCGTCAAGCCCTGCTGTGTCCCCAGCTCCGGCCTTGGCTGCCACTGTGCCAACAGAATGGCGGCAGTGGCTGGGAGACGGGTGGGATGGGACCACGGTTCCCCCCACGGACACGTACTCACCGTGAGGCGGCTGCACGGCTGCTGCGTGTGGGGCCAGCGGGCAGGAGAGCCTCGCTCGGCCTCTGGCCAGAAGCTGCGACCCGAGGAGCCTCTGTGGGGTGTGGGTACTGCTGCCCTGTCCACAGCAGGCTGGGGGATTTATGGGACCCGTGTCCGTTGGGAAGGTGTCGGGGCTCTGGCTGCGCACACGCCGCCCCAAGCAGGACACCGGCCAATCTCCTCCCCATGGGGGCCAGGCTCAGCCAGGATGGACCAACTTCGGTGCCTTATTGGCTTCTGTGGCCACGTGACCATGCTGAAAAACATCATAATTAAGCTACAAAACACTGCCCATAAACTAGCATTAGAAAGTGACAGCGAAGATAAGTGGGAACCCCGCAACAGATAAGGTGCCCCAGGAGGGAGACCCCGCAGGGAGGTGGGGGGCACTGGAGTGCGCCAGCACCCACGGCCACCCTGATTTACGGCCAGGGCGGGAGGGTGGGGGCCGAGGGCATGGGGCAGGACACCTCTGGGAGGAACATGAGCCCATCCCACCCACCCAACACCGGGAGGCAGCCAGGGCCTCCTTGGCCCTGAGAGGTCTCCTCTACAGGGAAGGGTGGGAGGAGGCTCTTCCACACTCAGGAGCTCATTCCCGGGGGCTAACGGCACCCGTGGCAAGCGGCTCTGCATGTGCCAGAACAGCCCTCGCAGAAAGCCAGTGCCCCTGGGCCTAGGCAGCCAAGCCTTGGCTGTGTTTGCCATGTGTGATCCCCCACGTTCCATCACTGTGCTCCGTCCTACCCACAGGCACCATGCCAGTTACAGAGTTCAGGTTCCAATTGCCCCGTGCAACACAGCAACAGCAATGCCGAGGCAAGAGGCTGCGTGAGAGACACTCCCCTCCTGCCAGAGCGGGGATCTGCTCCCACTGCTGGCCCTGCGCTCTGGCCATATATCATCACAGTGTCTCCCCACATGTTTGCACAGTATTCTGCTTTCTGCTTCGTCCCACAGTGACAACAGCCTCAAGGGGTGGCTGCTGTGGCCTCAAGCCCCACACCATTACAGTGAAGGTTGTGTCACAGCTCTGCTCTGGCCAAGCAGCAACCAGGGTGGCACAGGAGGACCCACAAGCCTGAGCTCAGGAGTCAGGGAAAGGCTCGTCCCCTCTTCATACCAACACAGGCCTGACAGTGCCATGGTGATGTGCTCTGCAATATTCCCACGCAGAGTGAGGGAAGCAGTGAGTCCCTGGTGCTGAGGGGAGAGGAGCAGGAGCACGGGCTGCACAGCCCTGCTTGTTTTTTCCTTACTCTGCAGCTGAAGAGAGGAGAAAAACTAATGAAAACAGAGCTCTGGAAGAAGCGCCAGGCCTGGAGTGGCTTCCGCCCTGATCCCCAGCAATTATCAGCCACATGCCAGATGTTCCGACGCAATGCCAATGTCAGAGAAAATAAATCTGTGTCAGGTTCAAGGTCCCTGCTGGGCCGGCACGCAGCGGCTTGCGGCTCAGTGCCGCACCAGGCGGGACGGAGCTGCGGGGCGGCCGCGGCCGCTTCCTCCTGCCAGGCATTGTTCCCCTGGGAAGCCCCGGCCTCACACCGGCCACTTGCTATTTTTGCAGCAAGGTGCTTTCAGGGGTAAATACGTCCCTGCTGGCCTTGGGCACTTTCCTCTGCGCGGGCCCTGGCCAAGGCTGTGGCCTGGCTCCTGCAGCGGGCGCGCGGCCACAGTCAGGGCCAGCGCTCGGGCCACGGTGCAGCCTGGCGGGGCCTGGCTGGTCGCGTGAGGGTGGATTTCAGAAGACCACACTAGAGTGGCCACACAGGCACTGGGTAGAGCTGGCTCCCAGCAGCCTCAGGGGTCCCTGAAGACAGGCAGGAGGTACAGATGGGTGACATTTTGGGGGCCACAGAACCTAGAAGGAGTGGATGGGGTGGCTCGTGACTTCCAGTCAATGGGATGAGCTGAGGATAGGCCCCAAAGCTGCTGCCCTGATGCAGTGTTGTCATGGCCAAGGGAGCAGCACAGCTCTGTGCCCCCGATGGGCCCAAGCACCGGCACATCCGTCACCGAAGTTCCAGCTGTTGGTTTGGAGACTGCCCGGCTCCATCTCTCCTTCCAGCACGGCCACAGCACAGCCGGAGCCCGCGGATCCACACCACCCACTGCAGCGTGCTTTGGCTCCTTGCTGGTGCTTAGCCTTGATGCTCAGCAAAGCATATCTCCTGCTCGGATTTTATCTCCATCCACTCAGCTTATCGGCGCGGGGCAGCCCTCCTGCCTGCGCCACGTTCCCGGAGCGTGCCTGCAGCAGGTGTGGCCAGCACTACTGTTTGCCAAACGCCGCCGGCTGCCCGCAGTCCCTGACTCCAGGGCCCGCGCCGATAATGCGCGCGCGGCGAGGACTTGGGCGATAGCGTTCCCGGTGACATTACCTTGTCCCCCGCATTCTTCCGATGCCACACACGCCTTCGCTCGGGGCGCGGGCGGCCTGGCCATGGCGGCGGGTGCAGATGCTGCGCAGGCAGCACGGGGAAGCACTGGTGGTCTCCTCCCGGGGGGACTCATTGACATATCAGTCACATAGTTCTGCATAATTGGGACTTGGATGCAGCCTCTCTTTATGTTTCCTCTTGGCAGTTGCCAACAACATGAAGCACTCCTGGGTCAAAATGACAGCCTTTTGTTTACTATTCCTGCTTATGTGCCTCATTTTCTTCAAGGATAAGAGCTCTTTATAGGAATCTTTATTGTGATGAGGTTAGCAGAGAGAAAGATTTCTCTCCAGCTTTCTCTCTCTCTTTCACAGTTGATTAGCAGGGTCGGCACACGAGGACAGCAACATGGAGAACAGACCCAGCACTTGCCTCGGGGTCCCCCCAGCCATGAGCCACATCCTCTCCAGCACAGTCCCAATCCACTGACCTCTCACAACCAGCCCCACACAGGATGCCCAGGCCATTCTGTGGCACTGTTCCCCTCTGGCTCATGGTGGGCTGCAGGAAGGGGATCCACTACCCCAGCAAAGGTACTGCAAAACCCAGCAGGCCCCAGGAGCTTTGAGAAGAGCTTACCTGGAGTACATATGTCATCTCCATGCTCTTACCTGTCCAGCCACGGTGTCTCATCCTTCATCTGACCTCTGCAGAAGTGACCAACTCCATCAGAAGCATCCACACTTGGCAAACCGAGATGTGAAAGACATGTGATGCACTTGTCAATGACAACCCACCAGTCTGCTGCCCTCAAACTCTGTTGTCAGGTGTGAACTCCAAAAGGACAGTGACTGGGCAAGAGAAGAGGAGAGATGGGGGAGCAGTTGGTGACAAGATGGGGAGAAGCTCATGTAATAGGCATGGGAAGTGTGGATATCAATGGAAAACCTTTCCCAATTCTGGATGAAGCCCCACAGGACCATCCCAGCAGATCTACACCCATTGCTGGGCTGACCACACCACTGCAGGGAGGTGACCCAGCTGACCCCACAGCCCTGTCCCAGCCAGTGCCCATGAGGTGACACACTCCTGGGAACAGCCACTCTTGTCAAGAGGAAAGCAGCTTACCCTTGAAAGTTACTTTGCGAAGGTCAAGAGTGGGACTGTGACAGAGCAGCCTGACAAACGCATCTCCCTAAGTCCTTGGGCCCGATAATGTATGTCCCGTGCAATGTTGACACTAGTGATCCACCAAAGATCAGGTTAACAAGTTTGACGTTAGTGACAGCATGATTTGTTCCACGCTGGCTCTGAATTCATAGAGCCGCTGGCCTTCGGTGATAAACTATTGCGCCGCGCACACGAGGCTGTGGCAGTTGTCACCCACTGGAGCACCGAGATGAAAAGGAGGCAGAGCTCTAATCAAAATACAGTGGTCAGTAGGGGTTGAGCTGAAAATTAAAATGTGCTGGTACTTTTCCCACTCCAGTCTTGCCTTCAAGGCAGCACCTCGTGCCACTGTGGGATGAGGGGAAAGGCTGCCTTGTCACCTCTGCACAGCTCCAGCTTCGCTTGCAGCTCAGGACAAACCCATCACCCCACATGCACAGAGCATCCTCTGCCACTTCCCAGAGAGCCCCACCACTGCCAACCTTCAGGGCCCCCTCATGGGGAATAAATCCCGGGTGGCACGGTGTCAGAGCTGCTGGAGCTGCTCTGTGGAGGATGAGAACACTGTAAATAAGGAAAACTACCACAGGGAGAGGGCAGGAGGCATGAGAGCACTTGGCCGAGGAGTGGGACAGTGCGGGACAGGCGTGAGGCCCCCTGGGAGGAGCAGAGGAGCGGCGCTGGCTGCTCATTTGGAGCTGCCTTCATGGCAGCAGCTCCCGAGTGAGTCCCCTGTGTGCTCCCATACATGGGAGTGTAAATGTGGAAAGTGCTGCTCAGGCTTTCAACACACACCCACCTCCACAAGACAAGGGATCGCTAAATGACTCCTGCAGTTTCTCTCTCTGGAGCGTGCTGGTCAAGCATCTCTGGTGCCTTTGCTTGTTTGGATTACTCCTCCTCCTGCTGCACCTCATGGCGACAGTGACCCACCTGAACTGCTGCATGTTTGGTCATCCCACGGATCAGAAGCCCTCGGTGACAGCAGTGCCATGACTGTGCTGTGCATGCAGGGGGGCACTGACTGAAAGGAGAAAATCCATCCTCCTGCCTTCTCCCCTGGAACCCAGGCAGGAGATGGACACCACCATGCACCACTGCTCAGCAGGGCCCAGAGTCCATGCAAATCCTCACTCTTGCATTGTCTCCATTCCTGTCACCTCTCAAGATGCAGGACCCTGCTCACAGTAGAGGCCACTGCCAGTCCAGACTGTGGCTGCTCTGGGCAGGGCTTGTCCCCACATCCCAGTCCCCAGCCACACCAGCGACACCAAGGCCTTCCCCACACCCACAGACCATTCCAGAAGAACAGCAGCAGGGAGGGCAGTGCCACAGCTGCCACCCAGACCAGTGCTGGGCTCCCCCACCCTGATGGTACCCCAGCCACTGCCAAAGGGGGAAGGCACAAGCGACCAGCAGACACCAGCCATGCAGAACATTTCACATTTATTAGTTCATACAGCTAAACACTCACTAAACATGCATTCAACACTTATTGGTCACATTTCCACAGGTAGTCAAGTCCCAGAGCAGAGCAGCAGAGCAGGGGCAGGTCAGTGACCACGCGAGGGGCCGGCGGTGCCGGCAGAAACATTCATTTGGTCGGAGCGCAGCGGGGAAGGGCAGCTCCCGGTGCCCGCTCCTCCGCGGGTGCCACGGGCCAGACACACCCTCCTGCCCCCGCCCCGGCTCTGAGTGTGCCAATGTTCACCGTGTGTCATGCCGGGGCAACATCCTGCTTCCCTGATTTACACAAGGGATTGTGGGAAAAATGAACGGGACAAACCAGCACTTGGAACCGGGCCTGTGGCTTGATGGGCACCAACCAAAACCAAACCGACATGAGCCACATCCTCCCCAGGGAGGGATGCCGGAGCTCAGCCTCAGGCACGGGACACTCAGCAGTGACAGGAGCCAAGCCCCAGCCCACGGGAAGGGAAACACAACTCCAGCAATCACAGCCCCTGTTCCTCGCTGGCAACAGACACTGGCAGTATTTAGTTTTTCACACAATCCCTTTGAGATGATAAACAGGATGTCACACGAGGTAGTTTAGTTATGGAAATTGAGTCAATAATGTTATCAACTATTACAAGACATTTTATAAATTGAAAGAAAACAATGAATCACAAAAGGCTTTGTTAAGGTTGATCATCATCTGGTCTCAATTTCTGTTTCTTTTTGCCCACGAGGGCATTTCTTCCACTGAACCATGTTACTCCTTTCATAGACTTGTCAGAGGGCAGCTCACAGGAGCTATTTTTAATTTTTTTTCCAAGGGGAAGGAAGGTATTGCCTGGATTTGCCTCCTCAGTTTTTTGCAGGGTTGGTTTAAACTCAAACTTGCAGATCCTGGCTGGGGGTGCTGGGAGGGGGTTTCAGCCCTGCAAACTTCTGCTGACTTTCGCTCAGTGCTGGCCCTGCCCGCTGGACAGGGCCGTTCAGGCACAGCTGTAACCCAACCAGAGTCACACACCAGTGCCCTTCTCAGTCTGACTGTGCCTAAAACCATACTGACCATGGTGAGAAAGTTGTACTGATGAAAATCAAGACGCTGTATAAGCAACAGAGTACAGAGCCCTGGGACTGGCTGCCAGGGACACAATGAGAAATTCCCATTTCCCCTTTTCCGTGAACACTCAAACATGTTTAACACCAAAGGCAGAAGGATGAGGTAATGCAGAAAGAGGCCAACCTCCCCCAGCTCCAGGAGCTGATGTGTTTCAGTCCCACACAGCTCCGCAGCACCTTCGGGGTGCTCTGCCCATGAGACCACATCTGAGCCTTCAGCAGGCAAACTTTCCACAGCCAAACCCAAAGTTTTTCCCTCAAAATCCCCATATGGGGCTTTGGTCAGCTCTCAGCGGGTCCTCTAGACAAGTCATGAAAGAAGCAACTGTTGCAACATCAAAACCAGGGTTTCTCTGGGTCACATTTTAAATACTTATCCCTGAGCTTCTGTGCATTGAAACAACACACTGTGAACCCAGAGAAACACCACAGCTTGATACTGATAGCTATGCACTCCCCTCCATTTACACATCATCTACAACTTAAAAATTAGTTTCATACTTAAACTAGTTCCCCAAGTTTCCCCCTTTCTCCTGCCTTTCATGTGGCAGGGATGATTGCCGCTTATTATCCTGAGAAATAACAACATTTTCACAGACACCGAGCTTCACAGCTTCAAATCAAAACCAAGAAGAAAGAAAGAATGAGCAGGAAATAGCACATTCACAGGAGAATCTTTTTTTTTTCCTTTTTTTCCTTTTAAAAAACATAGTAAAGATAAAAGAAATTCAAGTTTTTTTTAAAAAGGTTGGTTTGAAGGACAAGACTGAAACTCCTTAACCTGAGGTGGCTGTGGGTCTGTGCAGAAGCCTGAGGAGCAAGGGCAGATCCTGTTGGCACAGGGAAGGACGGCAGTGAGCAGCACTCGAGCCTTTGCAGGGGTCACTGCAGGGTAGGGACGGTCACCCTGGCCCCCACGAGCAAGTGAGAGCAGCCCAGGAGCCCTGCTGGCATTCCTGGGACCCCTCACTCTCACAGGCTCCCTCAAAGCAGCACCCCAGCACTGGGAAAACGGGTGGCACTGGGGCAGCAGCTCCCCTGTGCAGGCTGCCCTGCAGCTGGCAATGCCACTGACCACCGGTCACTCTGAAGCGCCGTGTTCCCCCTTCGGCCTCTGTGTGATGGGAGAGGGCAAAAGGTTTAAGAACTAAATCTCTGGATGCAAGAATTACCGAGGAATCCAGAGCTGCTCCCTGATGACCCAAAGCAGGCAGTGCCTCTGCAGAAGTGAGAAGACGAAGGGCACTGGCACAATTCTCACCTGAGCAGCATTTAACACACATGGAGAGAGGTGGCAGTGCCAGCTCGGGCTGCAGCAGCTCTGCCATGCCCAGAGCCAGCAGTGTCAGGGACCCAGCACCTCTGAGCATCCTGGCTGTCCCTCATCCCTCGCCCTCTCACAAGGCTGGACATGCTGGGGACAAGGACTGGCTGCTGACCCACGCTGTGGGGTCAAGGCTCAGCCCACTTGGAAGGAGTCTGAGCTAAAGTGGAAGGAAATTCACTTTCCAGAAGCTTTTGTTGAGGCCCCGGGTCTGGCAGTGGCGCTGGGACCGAGCCCCGTGAGCGGGGCCACCCTCCAGCTGCACCACAGAGAGAGGGCCCCTCGGCAGCCTGCCCCTGCGCGTGAGCCCGAGCACTTCAAATTCATATCCCAAATCTCTGTTCGGATTAAAAGTAACTCTTCAGCTTTCTATCTGCACAGACGCTTTGAAGGAGAGGAGGGGGTCAGCCAGCCAATTTATCTTTCAAATCGGGGATAAAAATTGACTTGTCATGGCAGAAAATTCTACCAAAGACTATTATTGTTGATTGATTTCTCTATGACAGAAGGTCAGATAAGCAAGAGCAGATAGATACCAAAGATAATGAACTTCCCCCTACCAGCATTAAGCACAAATAAAATATGAGTCCCTGTAAACCGAATGTTACGTGAAGAATGGAACAAAAATTCCAACCTTTCCAGGGTGTCCTTCAAACCAAATTCACAAATACATCTACCTAACATCCCTATGTCTCTAGCTACATTCCTACCTTCTCATAATACCTGAGTTTGCAATGCAACACATTCACTTTACCCTGTTTAAAAAATACAAGTCATTAGAGGACTTGGTGCAGAAGAGATCAGGAATGACTGTCCGGTGATTCTGTCCAGTCTGTTTTGCTGCTTCCTTACCTGTCAGTTCAGGAAGGATTTTCTACTCCCTATAGCAAGTGGGTATTTGGGAACGGATACTGCTGCCAATCAACCTTTGTAAAATTTGCTTTCTACAACAGAAAGTAAAACATTCATGTCCGTTTGTCATCATAACTGAATTTAGGTTTTTGGTTGTTGCTGGTACAGCATTAGTCTTGGGAGGCTGTTTTGGAAAAGCACAGATTACCCAATAGATTATTTTTGTTGGATAGCAACAAGATGACTGCTTTTATGTACACTAATTAAAACACTTATTCATTAAGAGATTATAATAATGAAGTAACTGTAGAATAAAATTACTTCTATGCAATTTTAACAATTCCTTGAGTGTATAAAACAGCAAGTCAGAAATAACCCGTAATAAAAAGATCATATCAAGCTATTTGGAAATTAAACTTAAAAGCTGAGAAATACATTCTAACTTACAAGGAGGTACACTAAATCTTCCCCCGAACACTGAGGTATAGGCTGTATGCAGAAGGCTTTCCTGAGAATACACACGTGTCTCATTGTACTGTCAAAAGTAAATGAGATTTACAGAACCACCTTTGGGTGTGAAGCTCCACTGAGCTGAGCTGCTGCTGGGCCCAGCAGCTGTTACCCGTAACATCCTGTTTAAATAATGAAAAATGAGCAGCTATGGACTTCTGGGAGAGGGAACCGTCGAGCTGGGAGGTGCCCAAGCGGGGTGCCCGCGGTGAGGCAGCAGCAGGGCCGTGGCACGGCGCGAGCGGGACGTGCCAAGCCAGAGGGTCACAGCCCCCCTCGGGCCGCAACCCAGGAGCACCCCCTGGGCCAGGGGGAGGGAGGGAAAGACGACTTTGGTGAATGGGATTTTTCTCCTGCTCACCATCACATTCATGCACAGCAGCTGCAGCCCTGCTGAGCTGTGCCACGCAGCTGTCACCAGGGAAAGACAAGAAGGTAGTGATTCGTCCCTCCTACCCTGAAGGAACAAAAGTTGTTTCCCTAAATATTTTTAAATCAGCATTCAAACGCTTATTGATGAACCACCTTGCTAAGTGAATGCCAGATTTACACCTAAGGAGACAGGGAAGGAAATCCAGCCAAGGTTGTCTAGGAGAGTGACTGAATCTTTCAAGATTAAGTCCTAATGAAGGAGATGAGAACAAGAGCATCTCATCCAACCTCCCCACCACGAGCAGGAAAACATGAGGTCACTCATGAGAATGCCTAAGTTTAGCTAAACACCAGCACTTAGCAATCACTCAATCAGCTGTCGGTTGTCATTAAACCAGTTCTCCATCTGGAGTGGTGAGGAGCTTGCAAGATGGAAAATCCAAGCCTTGCAACACTAAAACAGAGCAGGTCACCAGGTATGGCAGCAATGTTGTTTTTCCTGGGATTCCACAAGCAGCAGGACAGCCCTGGCAGGATATAACTATGGAACACCCCTTCCCTGAATCCAGCAGAGAAAGCCATGCCAGAGGACACTGGAGGCCCTCACCCCATTACAAAGGTCACATTTAACACAGGGTACATTAACTGCTCCCAGAAATGGGGATTGCTGCAATGCAGGAGCCTCAGGAGCCAGGTACCACCTTGGAGGAACACACTAACGGGGGCAATCCTGTGTCTTCTCTAAGTAGGCTTTTCCTGCTTTTGTAAACCTAAAATGGATGTTAAAGAAGTGATGACAAAGTCCCTGCAGCTCTCTAGCAACAAGAGCACCTTTGTGTAACGCCAGGAGCCTGGTATGAACTGCAGGAACACAATTTGAGAGGAATTTAAAGGTGTTGTGACGATAGTGAGAGGGCAGCTGGCCAGGAGGGGCTGGGGCAAACCCCACCTGCGGCTCCCCAAAGGGGACAGGGGCAGAGAGCCCCTCGGAGCACTGCCATCCCACTGGGAAACCTGCACTTGGAAACTGCCGGGGAAAAGAAACCAACTGCCTAGACAGACTTCTTCTTCTTCTCCACTCCCTGCCTTTTTAAAGTTAAATTTAAAGAAAAAGCTTGGCACTTCTCTAGCATCCCCTTCTCCAAAGTCGTCCCTTTGGGATACTAACAGCTCTGCCAACATTTGCTCTCTATGACAAATGCTTTTGGATGCAAATCATGGAAAGAGCAGTGCGTGAACAGCATCTTCTCCTTGAGGTAGTCTTAGTCATCTCGGTCCCCAGCCCCAAATACAAAAGAACTAACCCTAACAAACACTGTAACATTAAACATCTTCACATTCTGTAAACCGCTGGAGAATGCATCTGCTGCATTCCTACAGAACCATGTGCATCGTGTTGAAGATCATACATTCAACTCTGTCGTGAAATAAATATATAGGAAAAAGAGTAAAAAAACAAAAACAAACAAAAAAGATTCTTGCTACAAGGGCAGGGAGGGCCCCTGCCCCATCTCCTGCCTGGATGGCGTTTGCCCCCTCCCGGGGTGAGCCAGCTCCCGGCCCGAGGCTCAGCACAAGGCGCGGCCGGGGCCAGCTGGGCTCACTCTTTGCTCACGCTCGTCTTGCAGGAATGTAGAACGGCCTTAAAAAGGAGAGGCAGCTGCTCCAGGGGGACATTCACCATTTTTCCTGGTAAGAAAGAAACCAGAATTAGCAGCCACTCCTGAATCAGATTTCAGAGACACCTAAGCCAGCAGCACTGGAGATGGTTTTACCTTGAACCTCTCACAGAAACAGTTAATCATCCTACAGCTACATTAGACATTTGATATTCATTTGGACACAACGTGATTTATTATTTACTGAATAGAAAGCAAAATAAATGGGCAAAGTAAGATCAAAATGGTTTCTCCACAATGGAGCAGTATTTATAGAAACTGGGAAAGACTAAATCCCGTCTCTCCTCAAACTCCCTTGTTGATCTCCATGAGTAAATTACGAGAGTTACTCTATGACGGAGTAGGATAAAGCATACAGAGCCTTGACACAGGGAGGCAAGTATCTCCCTTTGCCATAGCATTCAGGAACAAACAGTTTTAGTAACATCAGACCTTGGAGATCTAATTAGCGACACAACTGCAGTTGAGAATTCACCTGCAGATTTCCGAGGTCCAGACGAGCGGAAACCTGGAGGTTACACTGGTCTGCCTGAACTCTGCTGATCACCTTCTGCTTAGTTCAGGGATCTCTTTAATTCTTGTAACTACTCAAACCAGGATTACACTCTTTTGAAGCAAAATGCCCCTGATTTAGGAGTGAAAGGAAGAAAAGCAGAAACTGAACAAAGTATTTAAAAGGGTGTCAGGTCAGAGCAAGGCATCTCTTCCTGGAGCAGGATGTAACCATGAGCCCACCAGCATCACAAGGACACCTTGCCAAGAGCCCCTCTGACTGGGTGAGCTCAGGGCAATGGGATGGGCTTAAAGATGGGCAGAAGCTCTGATAGAAAAAGGACCCACACAAACATCCTCCACCGAAGTCCACAAGAATTTCACTGCTATAAATTAATTATCTTTTAAAAGCAAATTTCATTACTTGCTCGCAGTGGGAGAAGTGCCCAGGACGTTACCTGCAATATACCGTATCTCTGGCAAACACATCATCAAATCCGGGAAGCGGTTTGGCTGGTGGGGGTACTTGTACTCCGTGAAGTCCTGGCAAACGTACCAGTACCGCTTATTCAGCTGCTCCAGTTGGGATGCGTTGGTCAGACCCCTGATATCTGGAAAGGAATACAATTAGAGTGATGAAAACGTGACAAAAACATCTCAGAAGAGCAGCAGCCTCACACTTACTGCCACTGCTTCAGGACAGACAAACTGATTTGTCACTCTGAGCTGGGTCCTTGCTTTGGAAACTGGTGTCCAGCACAAATTAGACCAATACTAAAATTCCCATCTCCTCTCCTGCCGTGCCTGCATCATGGATGTGTCTTTACATGTGTGTCTGGATCCAGGATTTCCCTCCACAAAAAGCCGGGAAGAGAACAGCAAATGTCCTACACTGCTCATCTGCAGCTCAATGAACGCTCTCGGAGATAACAGCTCCAGCAACCTGAAATCCCTGCCCGGCACAACACAGCCGGTGTCAGGGTTTAGTCCTCACAGCACATCAGTGTGACACCTCCTCAGACAAGAACACATTGGGTTTAGCTGTATCATCTTGGCCGAGCACAGCGCTCAGCTCTATAACTCAAGGTATCATCACATTTCTCCCCATCTGCTTATGAATTATGTCACAGGAGCTTTATAAACTTGTCAACTTCTTATTTTTAAATTTAGCTTTGCCGGTGTCAGGCAACACACACAAAGGGAAAACGGACAGGCAGGAAGACCCACTGCCACCGTGCAGCACGCCCAGCGGCATCGGCACTGCCGCGTCCTGGGGAGGATCCAGCACAGGAGCGGGGAAGCTGCGGAGCCTCGGAGCAGTCTCGGTGCTGGGAGACCATCTGACGGAAGAGGCATTGATCTACTGCCCAAAAGCTGACTTTTAAAAATAAATCTCAGGTATTTCACATAAAAAATTGCAAACTTCAACTAAAAATAAAAGAAGACAGGAAGTTAATGAAAATACATTTTGGAAAACAATGGAGACAGCTCGAGAAGTGCATTATCCAGTGTCAGGAAACTGCCCAGGGAAGCAAACCGGAACCTCAGCCCAGCACAGATTGAAGTGTCAGCATTATCTCCCTCTGGAAATGAGTGGGGGAGGAGGGAGCCTGCAGCACATTTTTACAGACTGCAACTATCTTTCACAGTACAAAAGACTTTAGGGACATTTATTTCCAAAATTACAGCTGAACACTATCCACTGAGCATTGGCCTCTGCATGGATTTTGAAATGCCCAGGGTCTTGAGGCAGCCTGAACTGCCAGCTTTAATATGCTGCTTAATCAACACAAGGATACAGCCCTTTCCTAGGCTGAATTCATGGCCTGCATGTAAATACTTCGTGATCACCTTTCACTGTGAAGAGTCAGATTTAGGTATAGAACATAAAAAGGAGGAATGCAGCTAAGTGACCTAAGGATATATAAGTATGTTAGAGTCAGAAAAGCTCTAAAAATGTGAGGACTGGTTTTACAAATTCACTCTTTCAAGCATGAAAAAGCACAAGTGGGGCTGGTACCTTGTCTCTGCCGACTCACCTTGGTTTAGGAAGTTGATGGCTTTCATGCAGGCGTACTCCTCGTTGCTGACCTTCAGCTGGCTGAATTTGCGAAAGAGGTAAATCAACCGCTCCATCACCTCCATGCCCTCTTCACTGAACCTGGAGCACAGAGGTCACACATCAGCATACACAGAACACACAGTGATGCTTGTGAAAGTAACTTCAGAGATTTTAACATCTTGCAAGAGAGTTAAAAAAATTGTCTTCAAAACTGCCTGAGGTCTGCTGGTACCAAAAATAATGAGGAAAATGGCTCAGTTACAAACAGAATCGTAGAACCACGGAATGGTTTGGGTTGGAAATCACCTCAAAGCTCACCCAGTCCTATCCCCCTGCCACGGGTAGGGACACCTTCCACTAGACCAGGTTACTGAGAGCCCCATCCAGCCTGGTCTTGAACATCCCCAGGGTTGTGGAGTCCACAAACTAGAGATATTTGTAGAAAAAAGCATCTCTTGGTTATTCAGTTCACTACCAGCCTGTTCTTACAGAGGAGAAGGTTTGATGGAGCTAGGAATCTGCAGCAAAGGCAGTGACAGAGATGGGCAGCACAGGGCACAGTGATGCACAGGAACACAGATCTACCCAAAACCTCCTAGGGAATTGCCTGATGAAGATTTTGTGGGTGCAGAATGAGGTCTTCCTGCTAAAAGGGGTGCCAGGCTTCTTCTGGAGAAGGAGGTAATACCCCACGTGTGCACCACAAAAAAGCCATAGGGAAGGACCAGGCTGGAGCAGAGCAGGAGGGTGTGGAGGGCTGTGGGTGTCTGCAGAGACCATCCCACGCCTGCCCAGGGCCAGAACAGCCTCTTGGGAACACATCTCACAGCAATACCCCCAGCTTCAAAGAAACCACAGATTGCAGAAGCACTCAGAAGTGGGACAGAAGTGTTTCGGGAAGCTTCAGCGTGCTCTGGCATTGTGCAGCACAAAGAATAAGAGCACAGCCAGCAAGCCAGCTCTGAATAGAACAGAAATAGAACCTTTTTCACTGAATAATACCTTATTTTGGCATGTGTGTTTGTTTACTTCAAAGTTATTTGTAAAATGCATGGTGGAGTTTGACCTCTGCAAAGTGAAAACAAGCTATCTGAACTCCAGGTCAGTTCTTCAAGAAAGTAATATCGTAAGTGATGAAAGCCTTGTCGGCTAATCTAAAGTTGTACAAGTTTTCTTGCTCTCGAGTTGACATTAAAAATCTTGCAGGTGCAAGATTGCAAAGCTCAAGAAGTTAATGAGCACAAAGACCACTCAGTCGTCTGTTGGGTTTAATTGTTTTTAGAGCATGCACATTTTTACCAGCCACTCATCACTTCATAAATCCAGGAGAGCTCTTCTCTCACTCCTGCAGTTGAACTGTCTTACTTTTCTGCACATACTTTCCTCCCCCTTTCAAACAAAGCTCTTCTGTTTTTCACAGCCCTATTTCTTCTTGAGGACTGACTCCTCCACACACTTTTCCTCGCAGTTTACACCAGGAAAGTTTCTGGCTGGGAGTTATCGGGATCAGCTGGGGAGGAGGGGGAAGGGAAGCGCTATCAGGAGCGCTGGGGGAGGTCAGGAGTCTATTCATTTCATATTCATCTTCAGAAAAACAGCACAATAAAAGAAAACATTTGATCTAGCAGGCAAACAGAACATTTAGCCAGTTGTTAGAAGCAATTGAAACACAGGGGCTGGGGAGCTCATCCTACGTCTGTATTTGTCACCTACGCCCTAGCACTGCTCTTGTCATTTTGCTAAGTAAGAGCAGAAATTAATGCTGAAGTGCCAGACTAGCCCTGCTCAGTGAGATTTCTCCAACCAGCTGTGAGCTCTAATGCAGTTCCCTTTGCAGTCATTCCCTAACAATGCCAGAGGGGCCGGGGGCTCTCTGAGAACGTCCACAAGTGGGACACCTCTCCAAAAGGGCCCGTCTCAAATCCAAAGGGACCAGCTTTTCCATGAGTGCTTTGGACAGGGAGGCTGATACCCACAAGCTATCCCACTGCTGCTGGAGACAGTCAAGCCATGGCTGAAGAACCATGAGGACAAGTGGGAGGAGCCACGCAGCTCCAGAGCCCTCATCTGTGCAGCTTCCCGCTAAATGGCTTTTTGGGTGTGCATTCTCCCAGGTTACTAATGACAATTAATGACACTTGAAAAGCTAAATCACAAGAGACTGCAGAAGCATTCCTCCCCCAAGAACACCTATTTTCATCCATGTGCGCAGATCTTCTCTGAAGGACTTTCAAGCCGACCAGCTCTGAATTGCCGGTTTCTGCAGGGCCAGGATTCCTCTTTTGTCTTGCTGTCTTACCTCTCGCTTGTATTTATCACAACCCCAAAATGAAACAAACACTTCTCTTGTGAGGCTCTGACCAGGAGAGCAGGAACAAAAGGACAACTGAATGCAGGAACAAGTGTCATTGTGGTTTTCTCTGACCCTCGCTGCTCCTCACAGGAGCGGCACCAGATGCTCGATGAATGGCTGTGCAGAGCAGCGCTGCGGAGAAACCTGTCCCAGGAAATGAGACACCTGGGTCCAGCTCCCCGCTCCCCTGCCGTGGTCTCAGCCAGCCAGTGCCTCTGGTTGTCACATCAGATGCACAAAGGAGCCTCAAAGAACCATGAGACACTGCAATGGCTGAGGACCACAGCAGTGTTTTAAATCTCTGCTCATCAGACATCGGATCCCCTGGGCCCAGCAAGGGCAGAGCACAAGGGGCAGGTGTTTAAAAGAAGGATGGGTAGAACTTTCCCTAAACCTACCTATTCTGCCATAGTATTGGGAGATTGTGACTCTACTACCAAAAGAAGAATCTGTCTGGCACCAAAAGTACAAAATAAAACATCTAAAGCAAAAAACAACACCCTGACCAAAATGATAAATGAAAGGCAGGTTCCTCAGAACATCAGATAGTCTGTACCATGGAAAAAACAAGAGCTAAGTTGCAACATCTTTAAATTTATGTAATCAAAACAATGAAATAGCAATTAATAATGAACACTTTGATAATACAGACAACCAGCTTTGAGAACAACTTTTCCACTGACCCAAAGGGTTTTTAAACAAGATTTTCTTTCCTGTGTCTCAGGGTTATCCAAAGTGCTGGTTAGTTTTACTCTCCTCATAAAAAGGTGGCTTGTAGGGCTATAGGACAACAGCACTGCTACAGGAAATTCAAACAGCACCATGCAGCACCATGCCCTTCCCCTGCAGGAGGAAGTTGTGATGCAGCACTGACTAATCATGGTGTGCTTTCTAAGCCTGCAACAACTTTCCCTAAAAAACAGAAAAGGAAAACAGTGGCAGGTGAAGTGACCTGTCCCTGGAGGTGGTCAGAGGACACCTGACTTCTGGCCTCCCCACGGCTCCTCCATCTCCAGATTTCGCTGCCTCACCCTGGGCTCAGCCCGACATCTCACCTGTGCAGCTCATCGTCAGAGGGAGAGTACTTGGAGGTGACATCTGCAAGGTCACCAAAGATCTGCTTGCTGTAAACAGTCAGCGAGGAGAGCAGGATCAGCTCCTGCCAGGTAGAGCTGAGCAGGCAGGTATAGTCCTTGATGGAAAGTTCGCAGAAGAACGGCAGCTTCTTGATCCAAGCAATCTGCCTGAAAAGCAATTCATCCGCCAGACGACACAACAGCGCAAACAGCTCTGCCTGAGTCACTTTATACCTGCAGGCACAGTTAATGCAAAGGCATAAAATACATTAAAAACATTGAACAACATCACCTGACGAGGCACTTGAAAACAAGACAAATGCCAGAGGAATTTGTCAGTGCCCCAGGTGTCACCTGGCAATGAGAGTCATGGTGGTCAGCACCCACCCTGCCTGGACGGGGGCTGAGGGGAGCCCCCACAGACCCTGGGGTCACCCACCCGGCCAGCACCCAGCCTGGCCAGACCATATAGACTAGAACCCCATGCCAGGTCCGAGCATCCCAGTCCAGCCCCAGAGCACAGGCCACCCATGGGACAGGGTCTGGTCTGCTGCCTGCACTGTGGCTGCATCTCCCCCGAGGGGATGTGCCACACGTGCCAGCAGGGACGGCAGGACCACGCACCCGTCCTCGATGAGCATCGGGGTGCCCAGCGGCTCCAGGTCCTCGGCACACACCAGCTGGCTGATCAGGCCGTGCGACTGCGGGTCCAGGCTGCGCGGCTGCGGCGGCACCAGGGCCGAGTGGGCCGAGTAGCTGAAAAGGTGCGGCAGGTACTGGTAGTGCGTGGACACCGGCGTGCCCAGGTACTGATCCCTGAGTGCAGCGAACCCGTTCAGCTCCACGGACCTACTGGAAAGGGAGAAGCTCTTTAATATACCCCCAAAACTCCACCTGATTCATTACAATGTCGCACCCAGCTCCAACGGAAACGCTAACAAAAATAGGGAAAGCAAAAAGAATGGGAAATGCCCCTGTGTTTAAACCCTGCCCTGGAGAAAGATGAGTGTGAGGACCAGACACTGCACTGGCTGCATGCTAAGCCTGGCTGGGCACTGGTTCCACTGATGGAGATCTGGGAGCTGCTGCTTTGCCATTCAAGGAGCAAAGCAGAAACCCACCTGTGCCCAGTCTTTCCACCCCAGCTTCCTCACAGGGACAGAATTTAGGATTGTACAGTAAGGAATTACACAGACAGTGAACACAAACAAGGCCAAGCTTAAGCTGCAACTGAAAGTAGACGGGATAGGGTCTGAGATTCTTGCTGTGTTTGCAATCAAAGGCTGCATCAGGAGGTTTGCACTCACAGTAACCAACTTTAATATAACACCACCAATTACAAACCTAAATGGAGTCTTTCATTTTCAAAATCTAAGCACAGTGCAGAGAAAGAGCTTATGCAGAATGAGCAGTGAAAGGTGATCAGGTTCTCATGATCTGCAGAGAGCATGATCAGTACAAATTGAGGTATATTTTAAATAAAATTTTAACTCAAGACTGTCTTCCTTTTCATTTGCTCACAAACATCTCACTTCCCAGTTCAACTATTTCCAATCCAGTGCCTGTCTGTTTTAAAACACCATCAGACAGGTTAAGAGCTGGCTGTATGGCCAGTTTACACAAAGATGCACTCACATGTTTTCCCTAAAATCCCCAAGTATCACTCAGGGAAAGGAAGACAAGATTCCTGTAACACCAAATTCTTCCAGGGGTCATTCCCACCTTGAAGATGGAGTAGAAACAGGTGAAGGCTGGTTGCTCTCAGAAACTCCATTTCCAGGGGAACTATGGTCACTGTCTCCGTTGTTGCTCCATGACATGTTTGCCTCTCCCTCAAATTCTTGCCCAGACATAATTCTCTCAATCTCTTCCTCTGATATCTGTCAAATACAGGACATGATGGTTACCTTGGCTGGAACAGGAAGGCAGAACCTCTGTCTGCAAGCACCGTGACTGTTCAGTCACATGCAACAAGGCTGACCCCCCACCCCTCCTGCAGGTACCACATCTTTCCTCTGCATTTAACAACGCACACAAAAAATTCTATTTACAGATAATCGTGGTGACCTCCAGCTCCTGCAGTGCCATTCACGTGACAGTAACACAGCAGACAGGAACTGACACATGAAAAGATGATGTCAGATGGACACAGCAACGAGCTGTAAATCAGCCACTGTCACACTGCAAAAAACCTGGGAGTAATTGAGGCCAGTGCATTGGGAACATCACTCAGGACTGGCAGAGGGAAAGGCAAACGGGAGGTGGGGCAGGCTCTGGTTTGATAAAGCAATCAAGAGATGCAAGGGGACATCTCTAAAATCAGTCGTGAAAACATTTACAGGGAGACACTGTTCACTGTTTTCCTCCAGATAAGAACCAGGTGGCACCTGAAGCAGCAATTGAGCATCTAATGCTTAAGTATTAAGAGAGTAACATATATGAAGTTAAAATGGACTAAAAAAATTTTAAAATTCAGTTCACTGTAAAATAAAGTTTCAAGAAAGTGCTGGGCAAGCTCCTGGAGGAATATTGCACCAGTAATGGGGAAAATGCAACATAAAAATTTGGAGGCTTCTTTTTTTTAATTCTGTGTATGTCCCTTAACGAGGCTGCCACAAAACATGGGAAGACCTCAAGTCAACACGTGGCAAGGAAGTGAACCCTGAACATCCTTTTCAAGAGCCAAACATTGCTCAGACAGTTTATTCTAGTCTTGCAGAAGCATAAGAACTCAGTATGCCCACTCAGAGACAGGAGCTGGAGAGTGCAGTACCTCAACAGTCTCAGCCCAGGAAAGGAAGGTGATGGCAGAATCTCTGGTCCAGCAGTGACAAATGGCTCAAACGAACAAGGACCCACTCTGGGGAGCAGAAGCTGCTGGTGTACTGCAGCTGCACTGCTCAGAGAAAAGTAAAAACTGGCCAGAAATGAAATGTTTGTTCTTCTTCAACTGACCCACACAGGCTTTTAGAAGCAGTAACTAATGCTGTTATAAATGTGATGTTTGCAAACAGCAGGAAAGAGGTTTTTGTGGTTCCAGGGAGGCTGTGTCTGACGCTGACCCCAGGCACAGCCGTGCTGCCCAGTCCTCTCCGGAGCACCCGACTGCAGCAGGGCAGAGCGGTGCTTGCTCGGCTCCTCCCGCTTTGGGCTAGGCCAAGTGCTCCTTCCCAGGCACTCAGACTCAGAAATTGCTTTCAGTGTTATTTCTATTTTGTTAAAATAAACAGTAAACTTTTAAAAGACCCTTTTTCCAGAAGCAAGCTGGAAATGGCCATCATTTCTCAGGCGTGCGGCACAAGCTGCTGTGCTGAATTACCTCGCGCTTTACAAGGCATCTCTGGACAAGCTGCACCATCAATCAGTGAGACGTTTACTGGTGCCCTGCTTGCCACAACTGAAGGGACTGCAGCAGGCAGAGGGAGATTTACTGGGAGCCATGGAGGGACAGACGTCCTTGTGTGGCTCACAAAGGACAGGGCACCATGAGACTGTCCGTGTGTCCCTGCGGCACCCTGGGACAGGGAGCACCGAGCCCTATTTACAAATCTACAGCTCATGACGTGTTCCTAACAGAGTCAGAGCCCTGCCACACCAGCAAGGGACACGGGCAGAGACGACGGAGGCTTAACCAAACCAGCAGTAAGGCCCAGCACCAGCCCACACCAAGCTGCTGCCGTGGTCTGAGCCCAGCCCAGCCAAGGCCAGGAGAGCAAAAGCTGAAGGGAACCATGGAGGAATGGCCACACACGCTCACCTGGACAGGTCCAATGCTTTTGTTTCTGCCTCCTGGCATGCCATCCTCTCTGATTGCTGAAAGACACAACCAAACCCTGGTGAGGAACACTACTGTCAGGTATTGCCAAAGTACATAAGAAGGTATCTATTTATTTTGCAAAAAAAATGTATACCTTAAAAGATTCATTTTTTATCATTAAAAAGGTTTACAGAGAAACCACCAGTGCTTTCCAGGGCACAGGAGGACTTGAGCAGCACACACCATGTTCCTCACCCCTAAGGGCACAGGCACATCCATGTGGCTACTGGCATCACTCAGGGACTTTAGTTTCTTCTTGTACTCTTGAGTCACAGGTAATGAAGGAATAGCAATACTTTACCACAATGAATTCCAGCATAATTTGAGAAGTGACACATGGTAAGGAACCCTACTTGACCCCTGGAAATAATCCAACGAATAGCCAAGACTGCTGATAAATGAGATGTGGGGCCAGCATGTCCAACTCCACTGCCCAGAGCCCTGTGAAGCACCACGAGCCAGAGTCCACCCGGAGGGACTCCCACCAGTGCTGCCACCAACAGACACAAAGCACTGCACTGGTGACTGTAACCCTGCTGTCACATCCCCTACAGCCACCACAGAAAATGGAGGGGAGATGTTTGACCCCATCAGTCGCTTGCAAAGCCATTGTTTAAAACTCAAGTCACCTGACTGAGCTGCATTTCAGAGGGGCAGACTCATTTCTCAGTACAGCAGCTGCATTTTAAAGGCTCTTTAAACAATTTCCAGGGAGCTCCAGTGAAGTCCAATTAAGAGGATTATCCTGGAGCTTCTCCACCTACCTCTTCCCTCTGCTTTTCTGAGCAGTGGCTGAGCAGCTCTGCGGAAGCCCATGGCATCTGAGGACAGCCCTGCTCCTTGTGTGCCTCCCCTCCCGGGCTGGTCCCCCTGTTTATCAGGTCCTGATCTCTTTCCCACCACGACCTGGTCAGACTTGGCAGGAGGCTCTCCCCAGCTGCACGGTGACCTTGCTGCTGCACGGCCTCACCCTGCTTGGCACACAGGGCTGCAGGAGGCCCTCCCAGAGCAGAAAATGACACAAAATTTAAGGAAAAATTTCTGTCCCAGAAAAGCCACACTGCTGCTTGGTTTGAAATATCCTCAGCTCAAATCCTCCTCGTGTGCCTCGGGGCTGCACGCACAGCTCAGGGAATGTCCGCAGGCTCAGCAGGGCAGAGGAAACACACCCAGCCCTGGGATATGAACTGCAGCTTCCTGAATCCCAACCACCCATCCAGGCAATGCACAGCACTGATGGAAGGGTCCTGGTGCCTGACAACTGCACCAGCCCAGGGTCAGCAGGACAGGGACGCCCACAGGCCCTTCCACCACCACAGCATGGGACCAGCAATAGTTTTAGTTCTTCTAACACAAAGTCCATCCCCTACACCAGATAACACTCATTTAAGCACACTGGAGAAGCCATAAACACAAGATATAAAAGAACTGCAATTACCTTTTACATCATGTAAATCTCTTATGATATCGCAAGACAAGAAGCTCATTTTAACATACAAGGCCGTTTATTTCCTATGAAAGCTCTTTACAAAAAACCACCAGTTTCTCACTAAAAAAAAATGAACAATGCAAAAAAAGCTGTCATGGATAGCTGTTACACTCTTCAGGGTTTTTTAACTTGATTGAACTACAGGAATTCTGGGGGAATTTCTCTCATTTTCGAAGATATTTTACCTCTAACTGTGATTTAGAAGCTTCTCAGCTCATTCTGTTACGAACCATGGGCATAAAGTGTCTTGGTCTTTTGATAATTGTAGCAGACGTAGCATAATTGTAGCAGAAATTAGCTAACACCTGCAACAAAATGTAGGAATGTTTTTGTTTGTGGTCCATCAAAAAGGGGTCAAGAGACCTGAATGGTTCCCAAATACAGATGGACTCTCTGGAACAAACAACGGCCAGTCTCCTCAAAGCTGGTTTTCCTACCAAGGCTGAGCTCTGTGTCTTATCTGAATTTTAAAACTATTGTATTTAGACCCGGTATTGAAGGAATTTTCTAACCCAGTGATGCCATAACTTGGGCACCAGTGCAGGAAGAGAAAGCTCCAGAACCCAATACTGAGGACCTTCAGGGCTGCCTGCGGCCTCCTTTGCCTTTGTAAGACACCGGTGGTGAGTGAAATTCAAGCAGTTCCTTGGGGGAGGAAGAAGAAGGAAATAAAGAAATGAAGAGAAGCGGGAAGGAGGAGAAGGAAGGGAAGAAGGACGGGACGGAAGCGGGGAAGGGGAGCGGGGAAGGCGGGCGTGCGGCCGGCAGGTGGCGCTGCGCCCCCGCAGCTGAGGGCGCACCCCAGGGCCGGGCACCGAAACACCCCCGGCCCCGGGTGAGCGGCCCTGAGCCACCCCCGGACCCACAACACACCCCTAACCCCCGGGTGAGGGGCCCTGAGCCACCCCCGGACCCACAACACACCCATGACCCCCGGGTGAGGGGCCCTGGGCCACCCCCGGACCCACAACACACCCCTAACCCCCGGGTGAGGGGCCCTGAGCCACCCCCGGACCCACAACACACCCATGACCCCCGGGTGAGGGGCCCTGGGCCACCCCCGGACCCACAACACACCCATGACCCCCGGGTGAGGGGCCCTGAGCCACCCCCAGACACATAACATACCCCTGAACCCCGGGTGAGGGGGCCCTGGGCCACAACCCACCCCTGACGCCCAGGTGAGGGGCTCCTGAGACAGCCCTGGACCCACAACCCAGCTCCCACCCACAGGTGAGGGGGTCCTGAGCCAGCCCTCAGCCCCACCAACCCACCCCCTGATCCCCACTGAGCACAGCGGGGCAGAGGCCAGCTCTCCATCTCAGACCCTGATGCATTTTCTAAGGAAGATCCTGGTGGATTTGTAGTGAATTTATGGAAGTTTCAGTGCCTCTGACAGGCAGCTTTTGCATGAGCGATGGCCTAGAGGCATCAAGAGCCATATTTAAAACCATGGGGTGACACTGGAGTTTGGCAAATGGGACAAAGGGTCCCTTCACCACCCCACTGCACGGCCAGGGGAGTGCAACTTGCCCCACCTTGTGCCATCCAACCAAGAAACCCCTGCTTTTAATGGGTAACAGCAATTCCAGAGGCTAAACACACAAAAGATTGCACTGAAGAGTAGAGACACAACACTGAAATCAACCCCAGTCTATTCTTTATTACTAATTTCTGAGTTACGTTAGACTTTCCATCCTGAAGATGACACCACAGCATTCCGTCTCCTCTGCACAGGTGGGGATAAGGGGTGGCTGTCCCTAACTCAGACCACACGTGTTTCAACCAGAGCAGGTGGCCAGTGAAGAACCCCACACCTCATCCCTGGGCAGCAGCTGCTGGTCTAAGCTCCCACGACAGCAGACAGGTAAAGTCTGGCTCAGATCTCTTGGAATTTTAAAAGCCTGTTTAAATGCTTTAATTTTTGCCACATCAGTAGATTGAAGCATAGAAATAGTGACCACTTTGCTCAGGGTAAATGCAAGGACAGATCCTTCAGGAAGGAACTGTCACCTTCTCTAAAAAAACAGATTGTATGGGTAAGTTCTCCAAATATTTATACACGCTTTCAGTTCATACAGATTGTTCCTCCAATACAGGAACGACGTAGTCCAGAACTTAGTACCTGTGTGTAATTTTTAATCTGCGTGTGATTTTGATGAAATTTCACCTTTTCTTGCCAAGAGTTTTAGAGGCAGAATTGCAATACAAGATGGCAGCTGAGGGAAGGGCCACTGAGGGACTGGCAGCACCTGCTGCTGACCCTGGCCCCGATGTGTACCTCCCCAGCAGGAAGCCCCCGTCCCCGGTACCTTTGCGGTTCATGCCCATCTGGAGGCACTTGAGCAGCCGGCAGTACTGGCACCTGTTGCGCTGCTTGCGGGACATGACGCAGTTCTTGTCCCGGCTGCATCTGTAGACCCGCTTGTTGCAGATGCTCCTCTTGAAGAACCCCTTGCAGCCCTCGCAGGAGATGATCCCATAGTGCAGCCCCGTGGCCCTGTCCCCGCAGATCAGGCAGGTTCGCTGATCCACCCGCTCATCTGCAAGGGAAGAGGAGAGGCTGTCAGGAGGACCCTGGAGTTTCTGTCAGGTCAGTCTGACTGAGAGGCAGCCACCGTCAGCCCGTGCAGATCCCTCACACAGCACTGGAGAGCAGCAGTACTGCAGGGGCAGGTTTCATCCTTCCCTTGCCCATAGCCAGGCAGGACCCTTGGAGCTCTCCCCAGGAACCTCCATTGAGCTTCCTGCTGTTCTTAGCAGAGAGCAACAGAAACCCTGAGGGGAAAAAGGGGGTCTAAAATGTCCCACCTCAACTGCACAGACCAGGGTGTGCAAATACAGAAACCTGGTAGACACCAGAGGCTGCGAACTCCTGGCACACCTCACAGATTCCAGGGGCACCTCCAGAATTCAAAAGCCTCACTGCACAAGCCACTGCCCAGAATCTAAGTGAACATCATTACAGAAACCATCATACAGTTGAGCCACAGTGATGTGATTTTACTGATCCTTTTCCAAATCTTTGGAAAGCCTTTGGATGCCTAAAAATGTAAATTGCAGGACTCTCCGCAACAGGAGCTGTCACATTAAATTCAGTATTTTAAGATTCTAACACTGAGAGAGAGAGAGCAGAGACGATGCTCGGCTCAGTGAGATCTCCAGACATGGATGTCAAACAGAAAGGAGAAAGTAAATGATGGTGAAGAGACCCAGGTAGTTAACCCAGAATCTCATCACCTTGTATTGTATAGGGAGGCCTAAACCTTGCTTCACACCAACCGTCAGCTATGCTTAAAATAATGCCAGCAAGTTGCACCAGCAGCTCTTCCTGTAGCAGCAGCTTCACAGCCCAAGAGTTTAACCCCTCACATGCCAGGCCAAGCTGCCTCCAACGCCCACCTTGTGTTTTAACCCATTAATACCCCAACAGTCACAACCAGAGCTGCACCGCAAAGGTGGGAGCTATTCAAGTGCGCTCAGGTACATACCAATCCGCAGTATTCCAGTATTCTCCATGGGGCTGCTTTCCCAAATGTCAAACAGGCATCACCCCAAGGATTAGATCACCCTGTCTGAGCCAGGCACCGAGGAACAGAAAGGAACCACAATGCTACTTCTCACTCTGTCATGCGTTTCCTAGCAGTGCTGGTTAAACCAGATTGGTGTGGTGTTTCTTGGCCTGAAGACAGGACGGTGCCATTGACAACAGGCAGAAATACCCAGGGCGGAGGCAGGACCCAGGAGGTGGCACTGGTTCCCTGCAGCTGCCTGGGGACAGAGCAGGGCACAGCAGCTTCCCGTGCCCACCACCAGGGGAGCTCAGACGGGGCAGACACACAAACCCACACCCGCTGCTCCCCTTTGGATACAGACCTCGGAAAACCCCAGTCTTGGGACAGCACTGGCTTGTGAAGATGAGCTGAGTCAAATTCACTTCAGCATGACAACACCAAGCCTGACTTTCCTCATTTAGATTTGACCAGGGAGTTTTCTGAGACAAAGGCATTTATCTACAGCATGGATTTTTGGAGCAGCAGGAGGTAGGAGTCACAGTGAAGTTCTCTCCAGCCTCAATAAAGCCCAAGCAAGCTGACAAACCAGGGAGTAGCTTGTACTACTGTAGGACATGTGAATGCAGTAGAAATGAATGAGTCAAAAGTATTTGGATCAGAAATTAAACCAGTTTTCAGTTACACAAGCCAAGTAAAAACCTAAACCAGCTGCTCCTACTTGCAAGCAGCTTTCTCCAGAGCTTAAACCCAGTAGAAACCAGAACCAATCTGTGTTAATCTCTAAAAGGTTTGCTATGCACAGCATGCATATTTGCACTGTTCTGCCAATCTCACTGTCACAAGACATTAAAATAAAGAGATGAATGAAGGAAACACAAACTTTAACTGAAGAAATGTTCCTTATTCACACCAAAGCATTCCCAGTTTTACAGGACAGACCACCTCAGGTATGTGCTGAACCCAAAGGAATGTGGGTACAGATCAGGAGTGGGGCTATCTGAGCATCTCTGAAGGGAGGCAGCTAAACATGACTTTGTAGTCACCAAGTGCATAATCTCTACCTTCAGCAATCTGATAAATGTGGGGAGGGGGCTGGGGATTAGCCAGGACAGAGGAGTCCTCTATCTGCAGGGTTTAGCTCAGCCTCAGCTTAGCTCCTGGCCCTCCCCCTGCTCCCACAGCAGTGCCATAAATCCCGGGTGCCGGAGGATCCTGGGGTCAGCAGCAACGGCAACGCTCACCACCAGGCAGGGGGAGCCATGGCCGGGCAGGATCAGGGAGCCACAGAACCACCGGCTCCCACACACGGCCACAGGCAGGACACCCCGGATTGCTCCAGCACCACGGCACAGCGCAGGCTCGCCGCGCCCAGGGCCGGATCCCGGGGCTCCCTCCTCCCCAGTGGAGCAGCCATGGCTGAGGATGTCAATGAGGGCTCATTTTCAGGCACAGCTTTTTTTGTTGTGGGAAGAATAGGGCCGTCACCCGGCCAATGTGGGAAGCCTGGATGATTAGAGCGAGGAGAAATCAGAATCCTTCCCTCCCCATCCCCATCTCCCCACTCGAAGGGTGAGGCAAGGTGGTGTGGATGGCCCCATGGCCACAGGAACTCCACATACCTCCTGCAGAAACTGCTCCTTGGGTGCATTTCCAGATTAAAATTCACCGTCGAACAGCGGCACACACCGTGAACAAAGGCACAGACCCCAAGGACCACAGAGGTGTCCGTACTCCCCACACCAACACTCAAACAAAACTGGGACACGTAAAATGATGGCTTACAGAAAGTCTTAATGTTTTAGATGTTTAAAAATCCTGCAGGGGCCATGGCCAGGCCCACATTGCTCCCCTGTGCCCACAGTTTTGCTGCTCCTGACCTTTGCCAGTCTTCAGCCCACTTAATGCAGCACCTGGTGTGGGCAAAGGGAGGGAGAGCTGGGGCAGAACCACAGTGAACTTCACAGAAATGGTGAAGTATGAGCAAATCTAAAGCAGTGTTGCACTGAGGGTGCTCTGAACTCCCCTAACCTTGAAATGTCACTAGAATATTAAAACATATAATAAGTATAGCAATTTTTAAGTTAGTAAGCCCTCCCTAGCTCTGTTACCTCTGTCTCACTGATTCCTCTGGTTTCAAAAGCTACACAAGACAACACAGATTATGACACAAAGCAATTGAAAAGAATTTTTTTCAAATACCTCGCACATGTTTTATTTCAGAGAGAGAGCTGAGGAAGCTGTTCCCTGCTCCCCTCCCCAATTTTCTTGATGGGTCTTACATTTAACAAACTCATACATGGGATATTCTGGCTTTGTTCTCCCAACCCATTGTAGCAGGGGCCACTAAATCAAACAGTTGCTGCTACGACAAAAGCACTCACAAAAATCTCAACCTCATCTTGAACCCTGAAGATTTTTATGGCTACTCCCTTGCTAGCCCCTCCCCAAAGCCACATTAAAGGATGTATTGTTTTCAGAGGTCACGGTAGGTTTCATACTATATACAATGTAAATTCTCCAAGAATATGATGATGTTACACAGGAGTCACAGAAGATGAGTGAAAAAGAGAAGGAATCTCTCCGTGTCTATGTTTTATAAGGCAAATGGTAAAAAAAATACACTTAATTTTTCAAGAAACTTGCTTTTCCCCCTCAGCAAAATGAGCATTCTTGATAATTTTTAAAAGAAAATTCCTATGACTTTCCAAAAGGAAATATCTTCAAATCCTGCTGAAACACATGGCAAAGACCCATGCAGAAAGCACTATAGCACGTGAATGAGATTATAAAATACACAGCAAATAAATAAAAGCACGGGGACACCCACCCAGCAAGTCCCTGTCACCGCTCCCACCTGTGCCACTCCTGTGGACAAACACCCCGAGCAGGAGGCTGGGAAGAGCTCTCGGTGTTGGGAGTGGGCGAGCGGCGCGGCCGCATTCCAGGAGAGGGCCAGGTCCTGGCTGCATCTGCAGGTCCCCAGGCTGCGAGAGGGATCACACCCACCCCTACAGACCCAGTTTAAAACTCTACACCAACTACAGCTCCCTGCGAGATTTACCTTGGAAATCTGACGGCGTGTTGGTGCAGCCGGCTTGTGGGATTTTCCGTATCAGTGCTTTATGATGGAGGAGAAACAAAGACTTTATTTCTAAGAGTAAGGCCAAAAATGAAGACACAACCCCTCACCCAAACCCCAGGGCAGGCAGTGCTGGGATGTGGCCCAGCTGGAAAGCAAGAACGTAGAAATCTGCTGCTGGCAAAACTTCCCATTTACACAAGAGAATGTGATTTACAGCTAAGAAAATCTTTACAGCTGAAAAAAAATTACAGGCGACACTCAGCACTGCGATTCATTAATACACTTAACACCTTTTCAGCTGTGTGCCAGTTATTTGCTTCTTGATTATCTGACCCTACTGCAGCCCCCTGCAGCATCCTTTATCTGGGTTTAAATCTCAAGCTGCTAAATACCAGCTGTTTGGGGAGGGGGGCAGAGGGGGAGATCTCACACATGTGTTACTTAAATCCCAACAGCATCTCACACCCCTCTAGCCTCTGACGATGCCTCGAACACAAACAAACATGTTGGGCTTTCTTTTTCCTAACGATGTTTTTCATTGTCAATTTTTAGCTTCAAGAAAACCATCTTGTGAAATTCAAACACCAGAACTGGAGGAACTCCCCCCTCGCTGCATTGTCCAAACAAGCCCAGCCCCAAACCAGGCGCCTTTGCTTCAGGGGCCTTTTTTTTTTAACTTATAATCGATGAACACAGGGATTAAATTCTCTGTGCATTGGCCCCTGCTCGGGACAGCAGCGAGCTCAGCAGCAGAGCCCGTGGCCGGGCGCACAAAGGGCCAGGGCATCCGAATCCTGCTGCCCATCGACCCCACAGATGGGGGTCCCAGCCCCACGCTGGAGGCGGGCAAAGGCACCGCGTCCTGCCTGGCCAGCCCGGCTCAAAGAGCAGATTGTGCTGCCCCGGATCAGGTCGGCCATGGTGAGAGCTCAATAGAATTAACCCTCTGTGAACTAAAACAAAAACATTTGTGTGCCCAGCTGGGAGAAAGGTTAATTTAAATGGACAAGTCTCCTGTAAAAAAAAAAAAAAAAAAAAAAAAAAAAAAAAAAAAAAAAAAAAAAAAAAAAAAAAAAAGAGGGGAAAGAAAGAGGCGGCCTGTAACCTTATTCTCTATACTGTAAAAAGATGTATTCGGAGCCGCATTTTAAAAAGCAGTGAGTAAGTACTGGAAAGAAAAGAGGATAAATGCTGCACTAGAGGATCTCACTCTGCTGTCCCCATCCAGTAATGAAATCCCAAACTCAGGATCTTATTCCACCTTGATTCTGTTTCTGCCCAAGAGTTTAATCAAAAGAAAACCCTCGTAAAACCCCCAGAAATCATCAGCTGCTCCTTTTCGGGTCAGTATAAATCAAGAGCGTGCAGCTGATGAAACCCATCACCCTTCCCCTGCCTGGGACACATCTCTATTTGCATATCAAAAACTCATCTGTGAAATGCAACTTATCCCGGGCAAGAGAGCCCCGGCCCCGCCGCTCCCTCACCCCGACACCAGCCCCGCGCCCCACGGTCCTCACGTCCCGCGGGGTTCGGGGGGCGGGAGCTGCCGAGGGACACGGGGCGCTGCAGGACCCTCGGCCCGCTCCATTGTGCCGGACGGGGAGAGGACGGACCCTTCACTCCAGCCAGTTGTTGCACAAAGAGTTTGGAACAAAAGCCCGCACACCAAAATGTGCCCGATGGACGGGACCGCAGCTGGGGACAGGCACGAGGGTCTCGGTCGTGCTGCCCACGCTCACCCCGTTCACAGACCGATTCCGAGTTTACAGTCGCTCTCCCAAGTGATCAACTCTCGCTGATCCAATTTTAGAAAAATAAAGCTCCATGCAGGGTCCCTGCCCTCGCCCTGGCGCGGCCGCACTCTCCGAATTAACGTCTGGGTGAGACTGTTGTTTTTTTTAATTGACACATTACAAAGCGGTAAAATAAAGATCTGACTTACCTGCCTATAACCTATTCTCTTGGCCCTGTTGGAGCTGTCTGGATGTGCAACCACTGAGAACGATGCAGAAATAAGAAAATCTGAAACTAACCCCACCACCAGCAGTCTGGGCTGCGGGAACAGGGCCTGGGCACAACTGAAATAGTGACTCCTCCAACGTGTGTTACCAAACACGCAACGCTCTCTCCTGAAATATTTCATCTTTACTCTGAGGATCAGCTTTACCGCTGTCTTCAGTCACAGAGGGGAAGAAAAGGCTGCAAATACCACGGAGGGCAGAGCCGGTCCCGGGAGGGAGGGCGGGCGCTACGGAGCGCCTCCGTGACCCCGATACTATCAATAATTAACGATACTAAAAAAAGCTCCTCCAGATGGTCGGAGGGATTAGGAAGTTTAAAATATAAACAAATTAAGCCACAAAACAAACTGCCCTCCCCTCTTTTTTTTTTTTTTTTTTAATTGCATAATCCCGTTCGCAGTCCAGGGCTGCGCTGCCCGGCCCCCGCGCCCCGGGAGCCGTGAAAAGGCAGGAAAAGGGGAAAGCCCGCACGGCTCCTTCTCCCCGCGGTCCCGGGCGGTCCCGCACCCCGCGCTCCGAGTCCGGCAGGCGCCGGGACGGGGCGGCCCCGGCC
>WBMZ01004360.1:0-108618 GCA_013400975.1 Atrichornis clamosus | reverse complement strand
GCCGCGCTCGCAGCTCCGCCGCCGACGAGCGGCGGCGCCCGCAGATTCCTCCGCCGCTCTGAGAAGCGGCAGCAGGCTCGGAACGTCCCTCCCTGCATCCCTCCGTGCGTCCCCTCCTGCATCCCTTCCCTCCACCCCCGCTGCGTCCCTGCCTGCATCTCCGCCCGCCAGCAGCCCCCCGGCACGGTGGGGCAGCTCCCCCTCGCCTCGCCACCGCGGCCGCTCCGGAGCCCGCTGTCCCCGCGCTGGCTGCGGGGACACAGCCTAAACCGGAGAGGCGGCGGCTTGGCGGAGAATCCTACTGGGAAGCCCCCAGCATCCCGGGCCGGGAGAGCCCGGGCGCTCCAGCTGCTTGCGGGAGGGAGGCGCGCCCCGGGGCTGGAGTGGCCCTGGCATCCCGTTTTCCCCCGGGAGCGGCCGGCGGGGGTTGCGCGGGGCCCCGCGGGGCCCCCGCTCCGCCCGCGGGCGGTAACGCGGCGCTGCGCCCGCGGGAAGCGGGACCGGCCGCGAGCCTCGCGTACGGGTGCGCCTGTAACTAATCCTGCCGGGTTTATGCCTGTTCACTCAGCTGTCTAGGAATTCGCTTGGTTTGACTTCAGTTATTAGTCCAGAGGGGAAACATACCTCTGCTATTCACGGCTGCGTGAAATAAAACCGATAAAAAATAAATTGCTTATCGTTTGGATGCTTCGGTGCTGTCTCGCTGAGGATCTTGCTTTGTAAGGAAAAAAACCTGTAACCTGCATAAAGAGGTGGGGTTTTGTCCAGCTTGACTTTGAAGAGGTAATTCTTTTTGAGGGGGTTAATTAAGCTATAGTCACCAAAGCAGTTTCCATAAATTTGTCACCTTACCACCTGTATGATATATGGAAGGAGATAGAAGTGGATTTATATCAATGTGAAGCAGCAGTGATGGTAGATAAAAAAGGATTAATCCAAATTAACACATCCCTAATATTTTTTTCCAACCCTTCCTTTGCCCTTTTCAAGAGGATTTGAGAAGAAGGAGGGAGACAAGAAGTCCCTTTGCAGCAAACTAATATGAACGACAGGATCAGTATCTTCAGCTCGACTCTTGCTGCACAGTAGTCTGCCAAATTCTGAAATATAGGAAGAAGAAAATATGTAGTTGGATTTTTCTGGGAAGAACAACATAGGTGATAAAACCCAAAGTCTTTCCCCAGAGGATGATGTTTTAGGACACTTGGGAATGTGCACAGAAAAAATGTTGGTAGTGGGGAGGGTGAGACCTTAGTGCCATGGTTGGTTTATCCACACCACATAAATCAGAACCGTATTGCTCAGCTCCACTCCCCATGGCCCTGCTCTGGCACTAAAGGTGATTGCAACCTAGTCTAAAAGGAACAGATTCAGGTGTATTTAAGTGGGGAGTTGGACTGCTATTCCTCACATAGTTTTGGAAATCCCAAATATGGCAGCTTCAGCAAAGCCCTACAGGTGAGCACTGGATTTATATTTAGGAGCCGCTCTGCTCCCAAATGTCATGAGAGATGATGAAATGCAGGAACTTTTGGCAGGGGCCTTTAATGTAAGTTCAGGAAAGCACAACAGAAGACATTTTTGGTGAAGGAGTTTTCCCAGGTAAGAAGGTTCCATCAGCCCTAGTACCCAACTATAGAAATATACATCATTAAGAAATTAATACAGAAAGATTATGAAAGCAAATATTAAATACAAACCTTAAAAAGAAATACAAACCTTACTGGGCAAAAAGCAAGAAACCCTCACTATGAAATGGCTAGGATGCCAATTTTATCAAATTTATCTTTGGTTTTAATGCTTTGGAGCATTTCCATGCAGCAAAAGTGGAATAATTAGACAAAACAAAAGTGGTGTTAATAAATAAAACCAAATAACTTGTACACATACCTTAACATCTAATACAGTCTGCTTAATTGAGGGGTAGAAGAACCTTGATCAGGTGTAAGACATAAAATCTGTATACAGCAGATACCCCGCCACGACATAACACAGAAGAAAGTAGGAAGTTTCTTGCCACACAAGAACTAAACACAATACACGAAAAAAAAAAGCTATTATCCCAAGTTTGCTTTATTTTAAATCATAAATAAGATGAGAATTTCGCCAGTGTCAGATCTGAGTGGCTAGGTCTTGCTCCCTTGAAGTGGGATGAGGATGCTCTGCTTCCAAACAGGATTCCTTGTCCTGGCTGGTCTGCAGCAGTCAGCAGAGCACACCAGGTAGACAGTCCATGCCACATTGCTACAGGATTTGGAGAAATCTGTTTCCAGTCCAGCTTTTCAAGGAAAAGAGGAACATGCTCTTCGCTGCTCTGAAGCAATGGAGTAAAACAGCAAAGGATGGGTATAAAACTCAAAGACAATCACGTTCCTGTAGCACCACTGAAATACAGAGGCCTCCCTGAAGGAAGAGGCAGCAGTGGGTTCGTCCGTCAGTAAACATGTAGCTCAAAGTACTCTGTCATGTATACCGTCCAAAAGGTATTTTAGGGTATATTTAGATCCCTAAAAGGGACCTAAATATCCCTCCTCCACAGAGGAGGAACAGAGAGAGGAGAGGACAAAGTGCCTAAGTGTGCAGGCTTTCGTTGTTCCTGCTGCTTAGGGAACAACTCACTGGTACAAAAGGAAGATCTGTAAAAATAGTATCTCATAGTGAGCCCCTACTACAGATCATGCTGAGGTCACCCAAACAGAAGCAGAAATAGGGCTCAACATTTCTGCTGTCCATATCTATATGACTCTTGGTTCTCATGACCATACATTAAATGAACCAAAAGATAGGAATTTGAAAGTGCTGTGAGACACTAATTTGTGTCAATAACAACAGACCTGCAGTATTTGCCATTCTTTGGCTAATAGATTATTCTTCATAGAGTGTGCTGTTTACTGGGGGGAAGGCTGACATGGAGTTTAAGGGCTCTGCTTAGACTAGGGCATCAGAAAACATGATTTCTGGATAATATCACATGTATTAAAAAAAAATGCTGGCAGGCAACAAACACATTTAAATTCTATGAAAGTTTTAAGAATAAGACCAGAAATAAACTACAGCAAGTATTATCCCACGTGAACTGCTGAGAGGCGCAGCATTAGGAAGTGTAATAATCATTCTGCTGGGACAGGTATTTCAAAGGTGAAGAAGTCAATTTTGATAAGTCCTCAAAGTAATTAAAATGCAACTCCAGTGACTGGAAAGTCTTGCCCGAAAAATCTCATGGGAGAAGAAAGGAAAATATTACCTAATGTTACATACACGTTTGATTAGTACCTTAAATCTGTTGGGATACCACACTCAGAATCGAAGTGGATATATCTGTAAGTTCCCTGCCTTTCACACAGTAGCCTCCAGCTTTCACCACTGTGTTATCATGTGCAGCTTTTCTCCCACAAAGATTTACTAGCTGTGAAGTTAGCAAAAAGACAGCAGGAATTAATTTTCCCCCACATTGCTTACTTGTTTTGCTCAGTGAGATTGTTTATACAGGAGTCTGTCCGCTCACATGAATAAAAGTGGCAGAATTAGGCTCTGGCAACAGAACCATTTTAAGCTCTCATCACTGCACTTGAGTCAGTTTGCAAGAACTGAGGATCTGTAAACTTGCTGTGACTGAACTTGTCGAGAAACATCTCCACGGTGTTTTTGCAAGAATTACTTTATTTTTAAGTTGATTGATGAGTGCATGTTCAATGCAAATGTAATTAAATATAGAAACTGAAACCTTGGTGATTTGATAATGGATATTTATACTGAAATACACATTTCCCAGTGGACACCCAAGTTGCCAAGAGATCCTGCTGGATTTGTTTACATGTCTTTGAAACTTAAATGTTAAGGGAGCACCTTAAAATTAGCTGAGAATTTTAGGGGAACGTATGGTAATGGCACAGTTACAAAAAAACCAGCACAGAGACATGGTATATCTGGAAACAACTAGTGAGGAGTTGTAAGGAAATTGGCGTGTCTTAGAGCAACTGTCAAATGTTTTGGGGGACAGGAAAGGAGAGAGAAAAGGAAAAAAGACAAAATGCCCCTTCTTTCCAGCACAGGATATTGCCCTTGCAGGAAAATTCCTTCTGCAGACAGGGCAATTTCCAGAGTTGCTCATGAACCGAACTGCTGATCGTCTCCGAAGTGAGTAATTATCCCAAATAAGATGCTTTCCTATGAAAACTGAAAACACAGTTAAAGTGGCACTAAGATAAATTATACAACAGTGAACAACAGCGTTATTGTGGTGAGGAAATGATACACAATAAACAAAGGAGTTTCATAAATGTTTACACCACTTTTATGCCTCAAGTTCTTAACGTCTTATAGGGACTCTCATAAAGATCTAGGATTGTATCATTTTGGATAAACATTATATGGGAAAGAGACAAAACTACTGTTTCCACCCTGTTTCAAGTCACTTTTAAATAAAGAACTCTCCTTTCTGCTAGGCAAACTTAAAATTATCCCGAAATTTCTCAAATGCTGAGAAGAGACCCACAGACTTTTTGTAGGGAGGACAATTCTCTGTATCATTTCTGAAACGGAATAATGACAAGGGGGAATGTAAAATAATTTTGTCCGGGTAGAGATGACGGCCTAATTTTTGAAGATAGCAAGGTTTCTTGAAGTACAGTGCGCTAATTTGGTTACAATGTAAAATATATTAAAAAAAAAATCAGTAGGCTGAATTTATATGTCTGGGGGAAGAATTTCACACTTCTGTGTCTGGTGCAGCAAAAGGAGTATTTGAGAGATGAGACAAGTTAACTTCTCTGAACTCTAGAGGCAGATTTCCCTTATATTCTAGGCTCCCACATTTCTGGATGGGTGACTCTATTCCTCTTCTCAGATCAGTCACTCAAAAAACATGAACTCCCAACAGTTTGCTATCAGGTACAGGTATTTGGGCAGGATTATGAACATGTTTATTATTTCACCTGAGAATGAAACTGTCAGGGCTAAGATGCTCCAGCTGGCTCTAATAAAACTGCCTACACATCCAGCAACATGGCAGTTGTGTGCTTTCCCTCTTTTATAGGTACTTTAGAACAGCCTCATACACCCTTTTTTCATGGCAGCTCCCTTCTTCCCTATCAGTTAGCCGTGGTTTGTTTCATAAAATTTCCAGGGAAAAGATGCCTTTCCTTTTCTATTTTTTTTTTTTTTTTAAACCTGGGAATATTATGGATGCTCCCAAACAATGTTTCATATATTACTGCATTTCCTTAACCTGTAGCAACTTTCACCTTCAAGCCTGACAAGTGTAAACATCTGCTTTTGGTTACTGAAGTCCCACCAGCCATTTGTTACCACCTCTTTGATAAAAACTACTCCTCCACGAACCATATAACCAGATCATGCAAGTAGTAATATCTGGTTTAGTGCAATATCAGTTATTTCAGTTGAAGGGACCTTCAAGAATATTTTATTACTGCAGTACCGAAGAAGAGACAACAAGATTTGCTGGCCTGAGCCAAGATGTGCAGAAGTTATTTCAGCATGTGGAATAGCAAAGAATGTCTGCTACATGGTGAGAATTTGAAGAGCAGTTGTTTTTAAAGTGGTTGTGTGTGCAAAACACAGACCTTTCTCAGCTGCTGCTCTGTGACTGTGAAACTTGTTCCCTGCAGTGCTTTGAATCACGATGAATTTCAGAGACATGTGGAGCAAAATGTAAATCACCCTTATTGAGCCATCCATGCTTTCATTAACAGCAAAGACTACAAACGTACAGACCGAAGAAAGGTGACTTATAGAATGCAAAATCAGACATAAAGGGGAAAAGTTTATGGATACCTTTGGGTTACAGTTCTGTATTGTGCTGCTGGTGGGTCAGAGGCTGGAATTGGGCTGGCAGTGTGTGTTTGCAGCCCAGAGCCCCCCGTGTGCTGGGCTGCACCCAAACCTCGTGGGCAGCAGGAATAGGAGGGAGGGGATTCTGCCCCTCTGCCCCCTCAGGTGAGACCCCACCTGCAGAGCTGCATCCAGCCCTGGGGCCCAGCACAGGAAGGACATGGAGCTGCTGGAGCCAGGCCAGGGGAGGCACCGAGGTGATCAGAGGGATGGAGCAGCTCTGCTGGGAGGAAAGGCTGGGAGAGCTGGGATTGTTCAGCCTGGGAAGGAGGATTTGGGGTGACCTCATTGTGGCCTTGCAGTGCCTGAAGGGAGCCCACAGGAAAGGTGGAGAGAGACTATGGACAGGGGCCTGGAGTGACAGGACAAGGGGGAATGGCTTCACACGGACAGACAGTAGGGTTAGATTGGATATCAGGAAGAAATTCTTCCCTGTGAGGGTGGTGAGGCCCTGGCACAGGTTTCCCAGAGAAGCTGTGGCTGCTCCATCCCTGGAAGTTCTCGAGGCCAGGCTGGATGGGGCTTGGAGCAGCCTGGTCTAGTGGGAGGTGTCCCTGCCCATGGCAGGGGTGTGGAACGGGGTGATCTTTAAGGTCCGTTCCAAGCCAGGCCATTCTATGGATTCTATGGTATGTGCTGTGCCTTTTAAGTGCTGCCCCCATTAAAGTACTTGGGATTCAGAGCTCTCCGACTACTCAACATCACTGTTCCAGTTTTCAGTTGTTGGTTTTATGCGACATCAGTGAGCACAGACTGTCAAGAGTCAGTGAAACCTTTATGGAGGACTTAGAAATAAATTTTTATTTAAATGCATTAATAAAACTTGGGAAAGGGAGCACATAATTTTGAGTTTATTCATTTGTCCAACAGATAAAACAGCTGTTCAACTGCCCACATCTCCAAATCTCAACATGGTCATGATGAAAGTGCTCAGCTGTGATTTCAGGAAGAGATTAAGGAATAAATAATGACAGCAAATTCAAAAGAACGTGGGCTTTAGAACAGGACTGTTACGAAAGCGTGTGATCTAAACCCCATAGTTTATACCCACATTTATCTCCTAATTCAATTTCCCTACAACTTCAGAAGTTCTTATTCATGAGGAGACATCTGTTGCTCTACTGAGATGTTCTGAGCTCTTGACCTCTTCAAGCATATTGACACAGCGAGTGGTTTCAAAGGCTGACTGTGTCGCTTCCACAACATTTTTGTTCATTAGTTCTACATCTGATCGGTTTTGTAAGACAAGAGTGCTCAGTTTGGTTTCTCTACATCCTGTATTATAAGAATAAACATTCTCCTAGATCTTTTCTAAATGGGATGATCCCAATTTATTAATCTCACCTGCTTTTCTTCCTGTATTTATAACATGTTTTTCACTATCCTTCTATATCTGTTATAACTGTTAGTAAGGCAAGGAATTGAACACATGAGAATGAATTCCTGATTTATAGTGAATTATTTTTACACCCAGAGAGAATAGTTTTTTGACAACAACTACTTTTGTCACTTTTCAGTTGACTTCAAAACTAGGATGCAATACCAACTTTAAAAAAAAAAAGTCTTTATGTAAAAATTTCAATTACACTTACAAGATCCTGAAGTAGAACAGAAAACTCCTTTCTCACTGCTTGTTTGTTCAGATATTCAAAGCAAATAATGAATGTTTTCTAATAAATAACCCTTTGAGTTGGCAATTGTCAGGGTGTTAAAAAAAGTCTTGTATTGCTAAGCACATCCATGTTATCTGAAGTACCTAGATACATAAAATAGGATTTTTTTTCTTGGAGATACATAATTTTCCCGATTTTGGGTCATTCAAGGTTTAATTTTTTTATTACCCACATTAACAGGGTGTGTTATACCAGGAACAGTGGTTACAGAGCTGTAAATCTCATAGGCACTAAAAATTCTTTGGTCGAGGAAAAGCTCATTTGAAAGATATCTAACTTAAACCAGCAAACAGTCAGCAGTACTTACATACATTGCTGGCAATCATACTAAAATTAAACTTACCTAAATAATAATGGTTGTGTTTACAACACATCTGCTCATGCCTTTTTTATGTTACATCCCTTCTGTGTAGATGTAGTCATAATTAACTAACAGGGAGTGAAAAATACATTTTGAAAGAGAATTTTTACACCAACTTTAACAGAGTTAAAATTTGAAGGCATTTTTAAAATTGCATGACTAACTAATTTAGAATGTTTGTTTGGGAGCAGTTGCATTTGGGAATTTTATCCCACAGGGAAACCTGTTCCATAGATCTGTGTGTAACAAGCTGAAAGCTTGAGAGAAATCTAGCTGGGAAACAAACTTTAAAACATATGAAGGCCTAACTTTTCCTGACTATTTTATGTGAGCAGACCTCACAAAGATCTCTTTCTACTGAAATAGTTGTGAAATGATGTCCTCATAGACTGAGTTTCCAGGTGATTCAGTTCCTGTTCTCAGGCACACGTGATGACTGTGCCTGTATTCAGGCTCTTTAAACTTAGACTATTGGACAGTGAGAGTTTACTTATGCCCCAGAACAGTTGGAAGCACAGCAAATAAGACCAAATTTCAGAATTAATCTCAGGTTATCCTTCTGGCAATTTCTTTAGACCCGGCATTTAGCGATATTTTCAAAATTATATTTTTTCTTACGACGTCATAGGTAGAAACCTCTGAGCTTTAGCCGCATTCTTTGAAAACAAAAAGAACATTTTAAAATCTGACAGTTGCCACAGACAAAGCACGATGCAACAGAATATTTACATTGCTGCAGAAGAAGCAAGATCATCAGAGGAAACAAGTTACGAAATCCCTTTTCTGCAACAACTGTGCCAATAACACTGATGAAATCATCAGTTATGTTTTTGACAAGCAAGAGAAATCAGTGTACTGTATATAGTGCTGTGCTGACTTGTACTTCATAGGAAAAAGAAAGGGTGGAGGGTTGGGAAGGATCAATATTTGTCAGAAGGAGAGTTAGAAAGGAAAATATTACATAAGGGATTAATAAAAATATAATTAAATATTTTTTTCTTGAGGAATTTCTGTTAGTTTGTTACATTTAAGAATCAGCAGAACATAACCAGGACTGAGAGAATTCAAAACTTGTTGAGGACTGGATTGCTCCCTCAGCTCACAGAATTACAGGGGCTCAGGATGTAGTGAGGAGGTGTGGATATACAGAGTGGAATCTCCATGGCTTTGTCTGCCTTGGACCCAGGGTGCTTAATGAAGTGGAAATTATTTTTTGAGTTGAGAATATCCATGTTGGTGGAAAAGATGGCAAATGAGACATATTTGGAGTGCTGGGCTTGGAGGATAATTAAGGGCCTGGAGCATCCAATATACAAGGAGAGGCTGAGAAAACCGGAAGGATTCAGCTTGGAAAGAGAATGTTTGGGGGGAATTTCATCAGTGTGTAAAAGTTTGTGATGAAGGACAGGAAGGAAGATGAAGCCAGACCTTTCTCAGTGCTGCCCAGTGACAGGGCAAGAGACAATGAGAATCCTTCAAATTTCTTTCAGCATCCTGGCTGCCCCAAGAACCTTTCCTCCTTTTACTCCTTTGAGTGACTTCTACGATGCCAGAGACAGAGACCAGAGAGGGTGTTAAGAGGTGTTCATGGTTTTTCATTTACTTTAATTGCCAACTAAATTTCTACTTGAAAACATTTAAGCAAGGGAAACATGAAAGTATTTCTTCCCTTTTTTCTTCTTAGTAGCATCCTTGTTGTGAAATTTCAAGCAGTCATAAAAAATGATCAATATGAACCCTTGAATTGCATTTTATATGTGTGGTGAATTTAAATAATAACAGTAATTATTAATAAGCTCCAGGAAAACTTGCAATTATTAAAGAAAAAATAAAAAGGGACTGGAAAAGAAGAACAAATGACTCTTTGATTCAGGAAAATCATGCTATGTGTTAGAAATGTCATTTAAAAGAAGTCACCCTCAACAGTTCAAGCTGCTTGTAGTTGTTAGAATCTTATGGAAAATTAAGAGATATCAGAATCACAATCCAATGAATCTTTTTTGCTCTTGTGAGATGTCTCTAACCAACATAATGGCTCAGCTCACTTTTAGGCGTAGGGCAATCAACCACATCCTGTGTTATATATGTTACTGCACAAAAAAACTCTTTCCAGGGTGATTCTTTGATGAGAGCTAGTATATACACTGGTTTTTAACCCTTGATATCCATATCTTAATTATTTTTCATTAATTCTATGTGTTATTCTTCCATTTTCTCTTTTTTTAAAAATAAAATTTACTAATTTTTCTCTTGGTATTTTTCTTTAACAGTCCTGTTATAATTCTGTTGCCTTAGCATCCTTTGATACCCATAAAAACATCATTTACCTACTACACAGATTGCAGTCTACTTTTGCTCTTTATTTTCATACTTCTGCAGATCATATTTTGGCCAGCACTTTCACCTTAGCTGGGTACCCAAAATAATTTTCTGCCTCGAGTTATCATCCACAGTGCTAACATGGCTACTGAACTGGAGCATGCTCTTCTAAAAAAACTTTCTGATGGCCTGAGGATGCAAGAAGTTTGTGCTTTTTCCCCGTTACAAGAGCAGACAGGCGGCTCACTGAGCTGACATGTATAGAAGATGTCATGGGGATGCACAGTACAGCTCCAGTTCACACACTGGGGCAGACCTTTCGTACAAGAAAAGAAAAAAAGGTGTTCTAGAAATCTTAATTGGCCACAGCGTTAACATTTTTCAGGGAGTTTCGATAAATGTTTCGACCATATTTACCAAAATCGCATTAATACTGCATATGACTTGAAGCCAAACTTTCTATTTCTCACACGCCATTTATTTATCCTGCCTCAAAAACAACAGACCTGGCAGTCAGGAACACCTGGTACAGTGACACTGACCCTTTCCTGATTATTTTATTGCCCTTCCTTGCAGCACTTCTACTCGGGAGAAAGCAGAATCACAGAAACAGAGAATCACAGAATGTTTGGGGTTGGAAGGGACCCCTGAGGTCATCTAATTCCCACACCCCTGTCATGGACAAGGACAACAGTCACTAGACCAGGTTGCTCAGAGCTCTGTCCAGCCTGGGCTTGGACGCTTCCAAGAATGGGTCATCTACAACTTCTCTGGCCAAGCTCTTCAGTGTCTCAGCACCGTCACAGTAATTTATTATTTTTAAGTGGTTTCCCTTTGTTCTGCCACTGCTTGATAAAATGATTTTGGATCAGTGTTTTAATTGTTGTCTAAGTGGGATTTGGAAACACAGATCTGGATTTTTCTTTCCGTGGTCAAACAAAAACTCCTGTGGTGTTCCATACGATTTCAAATATTTTTTCCTACTCTCAATGAATAAGATTTGCACAACTGAGAGGGTGCCATTTCCTAGATAACTCTCTCCATGAAAGTTAACAGAGCAGTCATTCTGTGTGGAGTCCTCAATCCTTAGGAGCCTTTTGAAGACAAGAGAGGGAAATCCAAACAGATGCTCTTTTTTTTCTTTTTTTTTCTTTTGCTTTAATGTTGAAAATAGTTCATGTAATCAGTTGAAATGTGAAGCTGTAGAGGTACGGTTTTATAGCTATATCACATTAAATGCCCAAATGACAGAATATCTGCACTCAAAAAGAGAAAAACTACTAAACTAGAAAAGAGAGTGTTTTCACAAAGATGTGAAACCAAACAGAGAGTCAAGGTCTTCAGAAAACGAAGGTTTTATATATGTTCAGAACGGCAGCAATATTTTCACTTAAGAAACTACAATTCAAGTAAAGCAAGTATTTCACCTCCCTGTGTGTACTCCCAGTTACACACTGAGAGGCCAATGACTCTTAAATGTCTGGGTATAAATACTCACTGTCTTTGTGTTTGAAAAGCCTCTGCCAGGAGGGGAGATTCACTTCTTGAGGACCAACAGAGGGATGTGCACACTCAGGAAGGAGGTATCCTTGAACATCTAGCCAAGGAAATGGGGTTTGCATTTGATTCTCATTGTTTTCAGCCATTTAATGAGTTTTATTTCTGCAATACAGAGTTCCATAATCTAGATCTGGCTCATCAGATCGTTCCACTTAATGTATTTTTAATTATTGGACGATGGCATTGGAATTTGCTTGAAATACAGCCTCAAATCACAGAAGTCAGAAACCAGGTAGGTTGCTAAGGACTTCTGGAGGTCATGTAGTCTTCTCTTTTCTACTTAAAAAGAGATAATTTCAGAATGAAATTAGATCACTCAGAGCTTTATGAAGGCTACAGAGGGCCTGCCATATTCCTGAGTAGCAGACATAAGAAAGGTATTCAATGGATTTTATTCAGTGACAGCTGCTGTGCTCTGCATTAGGTGAGAGCATTTTGAAGTTTTTGTTGTTTTTTTCTTAATTCTTTAAAAAACCCGGTGAATTTAGAAACATCTAAAACATTGTTTGATGTAGGAACATCAGAATTGTTACAGTGGAACAGAAGATTTGTGCCTTTAGGTTTTTTTTTTATGAATCAACTCAATGGATGGCTCAAAAAAACCCTCCAAACCAGCAGTAGATAGTCTGACCTACATCTATTATTTTCCAATAGCAATAGCTGATCATTGCAGATATTCTTGTTTGCAGGAAAAAAATAATTCATTTTAAAAAACCTCATTACATTTCCATTTTTAGCAAAATTTTATGCCGACTAGTTTAAGAAAGCTGTGTAAGAAAGAATTCCCTTTATTCGTTCTGAATTTACCTGTTGCTTTTTCTACAACATACAAATGGTATCACAGTGTCATTCCTAGTGCCTTCCTTCAAAATGGATATTCTAAGCAGCACAAGGGCAATATACATCTCTTTCATGAAATTATCTGCAGCTGGAAATTGGTATGAAAAATTAAAGGTGTGTGTAATGATAAAATAGTCATATCTAAACCAAAGAACGTTAGATTAATTAATGATTCCCTAATGATTAAGTTGTAATTCTTTAGAGGGTATCTGGGGGAGCAATAGTTTAAAAAACAGAACTATCAGAGTTCTGGTCAAAGAAGAAATTTCATCCTCCTGTCCTTTGGCTGCCTGAATTGAGATCAGTCTCCTCAGTTTCGAATCTCATAAGGTCAAATATTCTGTTATAGTCTGTGTCTGCCTTCACGTACAGTACCAGAAGGACACTGGGCACTATTTCTGATGAAAAACAAAGAAAAAGGAGAAATTCACAGGGCATCAGTGCATTAACATCCACATTCATTTCCACAGAGAGGAATTCTTGAGATATAAAGATATTTTGACAGTAGCTCCAACTGGATCAAATTTGACATATTTGAGATAATGGTATATTATTATCAGACTGTTTCTATTTAATCTTTTCTCATTATTTTAAGCCTTAAGTCTTGATTTCTGACTTCATCTGTAATTTTCTGATTCTTTCTGTCATTCAAAAACTATTTTATTTGTGTCTCACATAAGGATAGATACTTTTTTTAACGATCAGTTGTTAGTATATTTATGAATGAATTCTCCAATGATATAAGATCTGCCATTACAGCAAATAACTTTTTTCAACCGTGCAATGAGAGTCTGATTTTTTTTTCAAAATGCAACTTAGACAGGGTATTTTTCAATTCTTTAAAGGAGGAAAAATTGTTCTATAACTGACAAAGGGGGGGGGAAATACAGCTCTTAGTAAATGTTTTATATTGGATAAGCTTTGATCAAAAAATTGACTTAAGAATAAGGTTTCGCTGTAATAGATATAAACTTGAAATAACAGCAGTTCATTTCAATTAACAATATCTATTAGAAGACTTATACCTGTAACAAAATTATAACACACGCACTTTGGCAAAAAAAGTTCATATTGGCCTCTGGAAAAGCTGGAACCAACTCTAAATGCTTGTGTCTGACTTGTCAAATGGCCTATTAACTTACTGAGATTTCTGCAAGTGGGTGCTTATCTAAGTTCCCAGAATATTAATTAATGTAAAGTGAAAAGATGAAGGTGTAAATTAAAAACTGACACATTTGTGCAATGAATAGATTTGGGAGGATTCTGTTTGCTGTGGTGTGCTGTAATTTGTACCTTACTACCTTTCTGAGGAGTACTCTAATAAAAATAGTTCTTTTTTGCTTCAACTTCCAGCCCAGAGATTGTGGTTTAATTTGCAAGGATAGTTTTATTCTCTGAAGTGAAAGAAACAAGAAGAAAACATAAAATAGCCCATTAAAACCAAATTCCTCTGTTTGTGCCTGGCCTGTTCATCAGGAGCTGCATGCCCTGTAATTGAAGTTAACTACCCATGCCAGCACATATGTGAGTAACTCTACTGCTCTGCTGTATTCCTCTAATCCAGGAGTGTAATGAAACATAAAGCAATAATTTAATCAAATCCCAGATTAGTGGGGGTGAGAAGGAGAAAAAGAAACTGCTGCAAGATGTTTGGCTTTAAATGCACGAATAAGAAAACCAGACCTGTGAGAGCTGGGGTTATTTCCAGGCAGGTTCCCTGGTCATTCAGTCCAATGTTGTTTTCCATCACACATAATTTTTGTGCTCTGTTTTAAGGACACTTCGATTATCAGTTATAGGAATGATCTGTTGAATTCCCTGACCTATGTGCTGAAGGTTTATTTCTTAAAATTATTTTAGGCTTTAACAAACAAAGCAGGAGGTTGCCAAAGGCATGAAAATATTAAAAGCCGCAAAGTGCTCACTGACTGAAAGAGAAACTGCACTCCATGAAGATCACTTTTTTTAATTTCCTTTCAGCAGTAAAAATCTAAATTGAAGTTGGTTTGAGAAAAATTGCAGAGAGCAATGAGGAGAAGAAAAGACAAGACATTTAGATACTCTTTTGTGTTTATCTGTTGCAGGAGAGAATTATTAATTTTGAGTACATATTGTAATAGAAGAATTTCCTCCATAGCGTCCTTCTCATTCTGAAAGGGAAGAACAAAAATCGAGCATTTTTACTAAGACTGGTGTACCCTCACTTAAAGGAAAAAGAGGATTTCAGGAATAGTTAGTTTTGATCAGAGATGCATATAGAGAAATTGAGGGGTTTTGCCCTCCTCTTTTTAAAATTTTTTTTCTTTTAATCAGGAAAGATAATCATATCTAGAGAGACACTGCTGTAAACTAACTGGAAGAAAATGATACTACTGAATAATGTGCCTCTAAAGCTATTTGAATCTACCAGATATGAAGACCCATCCTCAAAGAGGCAGAGTGCAAAAAACCCATTTCTAATTCAAGAATGGGAAAAGCTCGTTACGATCAGGGGCCGTGGGGAACACCTGGCAGAGAATTCCATGGTGGGTGATCCTTGCTCAAGAAATAAACTCAGGCACAATCAAATCCATCCTTAGTGCACAAAGTCTATATTCACATTAAAACTTAGCTGTGGATTACAGAGTTTGATTTGCTACGTTGTCCTTAACGCAGCTGTTAATAGGTTTAGTGTACAAGGGGAAGACTTCAGGATCTGGAAGTATTGGCTCTTTCTGAATGGACATGATTAAAGATTAATAAACTCTTTTATCTTTTATAATTCTTTTTTTCTTTTCTGTTCTATAGGATATTGTATTTTTCTCTGGTTTTATAGCAGGTACTCTTTATTACAATTTTCCTTTCAAGCTTAGGGGAATATTGCAAGCTAATATAGACGGGAATATGAGGACTAAGCCTTGCAACTCCTGTTTCTCCCCTTGTTTTTGCAGACTTTAAGTTTTAATGTATTTGCACATGTTTAAGCCTGAACCATATGGATATACACCAGTAATACGTATTATCTGTGTGCAATTCACATCCTCTGTATGCACCCACAGCTGAGGATACCGTAATCCTGCACTGAGGACCCCGGTTCCTATTGCTTCTGCTGAATCCAGCTATTCAATTAGTGGTTAGAGATGACTCTTCAGTCAGATGCACCACTAAAATTAGATATCTCTTCACAAGAGCATTTGCTTCTGCTCTTCTTGTCATCTCTTCAGAAGGTCTTCGTCTGGAAATGAAAGAGCTGAGTTTCATTTTGCTGTTCTGATTCAGCCTGAAGTGGAGTTACCCTTGTGTGGGTTTTGCTTAGACTCTTAATCCATAGGGACAACAAAATCAAGCCTCTGTGATATTTGCTAATCATAAACACCTAGTGTCAGGGGCTGTAGCTTCGTTTGGTGTTCCACACCATGGTGTGCCACAGTGAGGCTTTGGTTGTGAGAACTCACACAAACAACAACATAACTTGGTTTTCTTTCCTTTCCCTCGTTTGCTTCTCTAAAGGAAACATTTTGGTATAAACACTTTCAGAAGAGCGGTATTTTTTGCCAAAAATGAAGGGCATTTTTCTCAGGCAAAAAGCCCCAAACAACTATATCAGTGAGACCAATTAAGATCTGCACAATGCAGTACTTCATGTTTGCTCCCTGCACTATTTCTGATGTGGAAAAAGGCATTGACTCCATTAAGAGTGTGGAAGTATGGCTCTCCAAAGGCATCTCTGAATCAGCAGAAAATAGAGTTTTGTTTCATAATGGAGTAGAACAGGCGTTTGTGAATGCATGCAGAGATCTGAAGGATCTAGGGAAAAGAAGGTACATTTTGGGTAAAATCTCCATTGGTCAATAGGTGACAATAAAGAGTGCAGGGTAGTAGATGCAAATTTGCTGTAGATATAAGGGAATATAAACTCTATCTCTGTAAGACCCAATACAGATACCTAAAGGAAAATTTGCTGTAAGACACCTTTGGACACCAAAGTCAGGTCAGGTCAGGTCAGTGCTGCATTTGCACTGCTTCTTGTAAGACTTGTCCTCCACTTGTTCTACAGTTCCTGCTACAATAATTCCTATAGCTAGCAAGTCAAATAATGACTTACAACAGTTTAAAGATATTTCCATTACAGTCTCCACCCTTAGTCTTTTTTGTCTGGGTTATAGGGCTTAACACTGCACTGCACTCCTCACCTTGCTCCCAGTCTGGCTAGCGACAAGGGGTTCCTGCATAACTGTAATTTCCATAACATGCAACTCAAACCGTGGACTGCAGCAATTTAAAGGCATTTCCATTACCACCTGCACCTCCACCCACTTTGGAGCAGGCCACAGGGTTCAACATTGCAGTGAACTCCTCCCTTTGCCCCGGCTTCACCTTGGGCTTACCCGCAGACTGTGTTTCCCTGGGGCTGTACCCGCTCCAAAAGTGGAGCCTTCCCTGTGAGCCACAGTCTCTCCAGAGGTGTGGCTGCTGTGACACCGACACCTAGACACACACCTGCTTCACTGTGCTCTTACCCAGAGCCACGGGTGCGCCGGGGTGTCCTGCTCACCCGCAGGCCGCAGTGCCCTTGGCTCGGGTCCTGCCCAGCGCAGCAGCAGGGGAACAGCAGCGATGCCAGCACGGCTGCCACCAGAGCATTCCCAGGGTAAGAGGAGAAGGAGCAGAGCGCTGCAGCAAGCAGCGAAATCAGAGCGCGGCCACTAACGAGCGCTAAACTGGGATATGCAGCAAGGCAAGCAAGCCCCATGGCAGGCACAGGAGCCTGTCAATTAAAAGCTAAGCAGCAATGACAGCTCTATATTCAATCTGGCACCTTCAGATCAAATCTGTTGTTATCTCAAAATCTTTGAGCTCCATGTTGGGTGCCAAAATAGACTGTCTTGATTTAACCACAGCTGGCAGCTAAGCCCCACACAGTCACCTGTACGCTTTCCCCCTGGTGGGATGAGGGGACAGAATCGGAAGGGCAGAAGTCAGAAAACCTGTGGGTTGAGATAAAAACAGTTTAATAAGGAAAGCAAAAGTCATGCACACAAGCTAAACAAAACAAGGATTGAATTCCCTGCTACCCATGGGCAGGCTGGTGTTCAGGCATCTCCAGGAGAGCAGGATCCATCGTACTTAATGGTGACTTGGGAAGACAAACACCATCTCACTAAATATCCCCTTCTTCCCCCATCTTCCCCCAAACGTATGTGCTGAGCATGACACCATAAAATCTGGGATATCCCACTGATCACTGGGGCCAGCTGTCCTGGTTGTGTCCCCCCGCAACCTCTCGTGTGCCTCCAGCCTTGATGCTGTGCAAACACTCATCAACAGTAGCTAAACATCCCTGTGTCACAATCCAAATCACACAAGCTAATTTGGAAAAAAAAAAACAAACTCTATCCCCATGAAATCAAGCACAGACACATAGCAGAAGAAGCACAAAATTGCATGACACAACACTGAATATAGTAATAAAAAAAAAAATTGAAACCAAAAGACCTATACATGATTGCAAGGCTAAAACATACATATTAGTATTAGGTTGTCAATTGAATTAATGTTTTAGTCAGGTGGTCTCTATTCAGAAACTTTTTTGTTAGAGATATCATCAAAACAAGCATTTTAAGGGGTAACTAGCAGAGTGTCAATCTGACAGTGCAGCATATGGCTACATTACAGCCTTGAAATGTAATTGTCATCACAAAATTAAAAATTCCAATGTAACACAAACATGCACAGAAGGGAATACTATATCAATTATTATTTCTAGGTTTTGAGTTTTCAGTTTATGAAAAAAAGATATAAACACAACATGTACCCGGAAGAGCATCTTGTAGTTGGTGTGCTGTTGTGCTGTATATGAGGAAGGTCACAACATAAAGAGCTTGAGAGAGCTCATATAAATGTGTTCTCCTTTTCTACTGGGTTTGCAAGGTTAAATAGCAAAGCATATATTACTCATAGGGACTCCTATCAGTGAATGAAGAGGAATAATTAGTCAAACCTTATTTGTGGGAGAAGCATGTTGTGATAAGCAGGCCACTAAAAAACCCCAAGAAACAACCCCCACCAAAAACCCCCAGGGAACAAAATTACATTTCTTACAACTTGTCTGCGACTTAGCATTTATCTCCAAGAAGTCAGTGGCCTCCAGTGCCTCAGTTTCCTTTCACTAATACAGAAATTCGACATTACTTAGAATATATCAAGAGCTGTTGTAGAAAAAGTTAATTGAAACTTAGAGGTAGCAGCTTAAAGACTAATAGTGGCTAAAGCAGACAAAGCCAGCAGCTTAAACATCAATAGCTGGAGTAGGCAAAGCCTGCAGATCGTGGTGCATGAACTGCAACAAAATTATTCCAACATTCTGAATAACTGACTGGAGAAGCTGACCTGAGAGGATGTGATATTGTATGAGGAGACAACCACTTAGCAACTGCTTAGCAACCAAACGGGAAACAAATCAAATCGATAAAAAGTGAGGGGACCCAGACCTTAATATTACTCTTGGTCTGACATATCACACTTGGGGTGGAGAAGTCAGTTTGTGAGGATGTAATTACCCAGATTTTTGTGTGTGTGGTCCCTCTTTGGAAACACCCAGCTGGAGCTGTAGTGCCTTTAATAAAAAGTACTTTCAGGAAGGAATCTGCCTTTTGGCTTACGAAGAGATGTGGAGCCAAGCCCTGCTCCAGTGGTTGGCATGTGCAATTTCCACACCAGAGCTGAGCTCATTAGTTATTATAAAGCATACAGGTCTTCACATAAAAGGTATTACTGAAGTGCAAGGGTACCATTTTAATATAAAAAGAATAAAGTGTGAAACATAAAACACAAAATGCTTCAAGCACAGAAAAGGATGGGGAGTTTATAGAATGAGGCCAAAGGAATGAAAAAACAATTTTAAGGAAATGTGAAGCCAAGAATGAAGTAATATTACTGCAGAAATATTAAGGAGGATGGGAGTCTCTTTTAGTGGGTAACCCTTTCAGAGACATTAGGGGTAATTTATTGGTAGAGGTGACTGTCACTGCAGGCTCTTTACATAAACTGCTCATTGAGCATTCTCAAGGGAGTAAAAAAGGCTGAAGAGAGAACTAACAGAGAAATACTTACACCAAATCTGAACAAGAGCAAAAAACTGAAGGAGCATAGCATTATATGAGGAAAAGGACAATTTGAAAAAAGAAAAAAATATGTAAGAAAGGCTCTAAAATCAGCCAGATCCAATATAAAATGGCGGAAACCCAATACATAAGGTGTGAGCCTTCCTAATCAGAAGCAATCAGTAAAAGAACCTCAAACAACACACATCCAAGTCTGGAGTTACACAAAGAAAGCAAGATAATGCTGAGTAAAGATAAAACAGAGAAGAAGGGACAGCAACATTGTTTAAGGCTTATCAGGAAGGTTTCATGAAATGCCTTGGTGCCAAACATAACAGTTATATATGAGCAAGTGATACACAGGATTTGCCAGAGAAATTTTGGACTGAATGTGCAGCCTTAAAAGAAACGTAATAAAATATCTCTTATTATCTGACCACCCAAAGATGACTTCTATCAAGGCCATCTGGTACTGCAGGAGGTACAGGCAGTTTAGGAGGATAAAGAGATACCTTGAGGAGTAAAGACAAATAGCACAAGTGAGAAGAAACAGGCAAAAGTGGATGTACGTGACACGTGCAACACTGCAGACATCAGTATTGGGCCCTGCTCTTTTCGTTGTGCTTGACCAGAGAAGGATGTTGTATTTAGTCACAAAATATTAAAAGGAAGCAAAACGAATGCTGGCGGAAGACAGGAATTAAAAAAGCTTGCAAAGCAATCGTACTTAAAATAGCCTGAGTAGTAAAACAACTTAAATGTGATTAAAATGCACTTTTTAAAATCCTAGAGCTAGTCAGAAAATCCTATTAAAATATAGGTCATCAACAAACATGGAGAAATAAGAATTAAAATCAAATTTTAAGTCTAAATTTTAAAAAGGAAAGCTCTTTGAGATTTACAGTGGTTTGCATATCATACTCCTTCTAGTACTGAAGACAAAGCAATTGCATGCACGATCAAAAGATTAAATCAGAGTGTGTAAATAGTAAAAGAAATTGTTATATAAAGATCACTTCTCTTAGGACAAGGGAAAGTTATCTAATGGGAAATTAATGAGCAAGTAAAGTAACTTTTATAATAAAGACTCTATTTTGTTCCAAAACACTGTGGACATTTTGCTAATTCAAGACAGTAAGTTGACAATTATTGCAGCTTCCTGTATCTTGCAAGGTAGAAACTAAGCCTTCCCTTGATCTGTGATAACAAGTGATTATGGCAAAATTGTATTTAGCTTTACAGGTGGAATGAAAATATTAGAAGTTAGAGAACACATTAATTTGAAAGTATTTTCCCCTTATCTTCAATAACGTGGTTTTGTAGATTTTTCCCTAATTAGATTATTTGCATTTTGCAGGCGTGACACAGGTGTAAAAGTGTACTGCTGCATGTCATAAGGTTCAACCACAGCCATATGAAAGGGGAATAGCAAGCAGACATTCTATTTTTATTTTATCTTCCTCCGCTAACTATTTTTTGAATCAGACATAATTTTGGCAAGTTCAGACTGTTTGGTAAAGAAATTATATTCTTCCAGAAATATTTGTAAATTAGATATATATATCCACTTCTGTGGTACACTTGGGAGTTAGTCCTGATTTTGTTTTAGTCTAGTTTTTTTATTTAATTTCTACTTTAATAAGAGACCCTCAGTATCCCTTTCTGTCGTAACATTGCTAAAGATAAAATCACAGGTCCTGACCTCTTTCTGCTGCACCTTTTGAAATATTTCTAATAAAACATGTCAGTGGAGAACTAGAATGAAAATGGCAAGAAATAGTTGTGAAGACACATTGCTGAATTGTGAAGCCTTATAAAAGAATGGCTAAGACTTAGAATCCAAAGTAGCTTGAACTAGTATGAAAAAGTAAATTACTGATCACTTTTGGGTTTGTGTAAAAGAGCTAACGGCTGAAGCAGCTTTCTGCACAACGCCCAGGTGAACGAAAAAGTTCTCTAAAATGCTTTGTGTGGCTGACAGAAGGAGCCAGTTGCTACCCAAGGTGTTGGGGGACCTGGCTCAGCCCAGCTCTGAGACAGGATACATCCTGCAGGCTCAGGACTGTGGGAACATCGTAGATGGAGTGATGCACTTCACTGGGAAGAGAGAAGCGACAATTTATTTATTGATATAAACCAGTAATTTAACAAAGTTGGTGGTAAATGTGACAGGGCTATAACAAGTTCTGATGACAAGATTCACTTGACTGTTTGTTGCAGAGAGGACAAAACCATCAGGGAGACCCTTCTTTTGAGTCATGAGGTTCAGAAAGGGCCTCCCTGCATTCCAAACTCCTCCTCAGAGGGTGGTGCAGGTGCAGCTGGATCCAGATGTGGCCAATGGTTTGTGTCTAAAGGACTCCATGTGCACTCAAGCCTTTAGATCACTTAGCTAAGATTTCAAAGTTTCAGCGTGCTCATTCCCAATTCACTGACTGTCTGATTTGATAAGGAATCTCTAAGCCTTGAGGAGTAACCTTGAGAGGTGTCCCTTCTCCAGGGTGGCTCATGGCATTCATCCCACTGCCCTGCAGGAGAACTCAGCGGGCCCTGGGCTCTCCGGTGTTTATGGAGTTAGGGAATTGGCTCATGGTCATGCCCACATCCCAGCTACAGCTGTCAGTGTGTCCCAAACACGACTGGAGTCAGATCCTGACCAGCACTAGGGCTAGGTGGGTGCAGGGCTCAAATTGGGCCTTGCCTATTGTGTTGTTATCTGTCCCACAGGTACAACAAGGCAAGGAAAGGAAGGTTAGGGATAATGTGAGCCCACTGCTGAATGGGGCACTCTCCTGGTGACAAAGGACATGGGGAAGGCTGAGGTACCCAATCATTTCTTCATTAGTCCCAGGCCCTGAGACTCTTGGGAAAGTCTGGAGCAAGAAATACTTACCGTCTGTGGAGGAGGATGAAATTAGGGAACATTTAAACTGACTGAACAGACCCAGGTCTCTCAAACCTCTTGGGATGCACTCACAAGTGCTGAGGGCAATGACACTGTGAGGCCACTCTCTGTTATCTGTCGCAATCCCGAGAAGTTGCTGAAGACTGGAAAAAAGCAAATATCACCTCCATCCTCAAGGGCAGGGCCAAGAAGCCCCAGGCTGGACAACCTCACCTCAGTCCTCAGGAAGGCAATGCAGTAAATAATCCTGGTAACCATTTGCAAACACACAAAGGACAAGAAGGTGACTGGAAGAAGTCAGCTTGGATTTATGAAGGGAGAATCATGCATGACAAACCTGATAGGTTTCTATAATGAGATGACTGGTTTGGTGGATGAGGGGAGAGAAGTGAGTGTTATTTATCTTCACCTTGGTAAGCCTTTTGATATTGTCTTCCATAACACCCTCACAGGCAAGCTGATGAGGCACGGGCTAGAGAAGTGGTCAGCAAGGTGGAGTGAAAACTGCCTGTGGCGAGCAGCACAAAGAGAAGCCAGCAGGTGGTCTCAAGTGGTGTCCCAAGGGTCAAGACTGGGGTCACTCCTGTTTAGCACCTTTGTTAACCAGGATGATAGGAAAGAGTCCGTACTCAGCAGGTCTTCAGATCATATAGAAATGGGGGGAGTGGTTGATAAACAAAAGGTTGTGTTTCAATTCAGAGGGACTTTGACAGGCTGGAGAAATGGTCTGATGGGAGCCTTGTGATATTCAACAAGGTGAAGAACAAGGTCCTGCACCTGGGGAGGGAAAAACGATACGGGTTGGCAACCCTCTGGCTGGACATTTAAAATTCCATTTAAAATGAAGAACAGCTTTTGCTGTGAGTGTGGTCCAACACTGTGGCTGGGTGCCCAGTATAACTCTTGACTCTCCATCCTTAGGTATTCACAACCTGACTGGACATGATCCTAAGCAACCTGCTCTGGCTGACCCTGCTCTGAACACGGGGTTGAGGTTGCCTTCCTGTTTCAACCATTCTGTGATTCTGTATTTTAAATGTTCAATACTGACAATCACTGAGAAGCCTTTGAAGCTTTAAAATAACCAAGATGTATCATATTCAATATCCAGAAGTGTGTTACTCTACACAGAGTTACAGCTAATATAAATTTCCTTAAAATTATGTCGTGAAATAAGATTATTAATTATCTCTTGAGCATAAATCTTATAGATTAAATTTTAAAAATTTAGAAATATTTAATGTATTTATACAAAAAGTCTCCTTTGAGATAGTACAAAAAATATAGCATCACCTTTAATCAATGTAAATATCAAGAGAAGATTAACAATAAATTAGCAACCAAATTAAAATATAAGTTATAATTTATAATATCCAAAATACAGACAGCTTTGGGAAACTGACCTTCCTACAAACATGTATACAAATCTGTATTTCAACTCTCATCACATTTTAACCTAAATTGGGCTGTCTGGAAGGTAGTGTAAATGGTAAAGAGGATGGTATGGACTTCTTAAAGCACCCCATTTTTTCTCTGTCTCTTTCAACACTGAGAAGGCTATGAACAGATATGAGCAGATATTTTTTCCTAAGGGACTAAAGATAGGAATCTTCTGGGTGATAATGTCTATCTAAATCCATCTCAGATACAATTCATTTAGAATTCTCTCTGTGGGAAGGAACTTTGCTTTCTCTCTGGTTGTAATTCTTAGGGAAATAATCTGCTCAGTTCTGTAGATTATGATACACTCTGTGAGATTTTGAGATACTGTGCTGACATCTAACCTAAAAAATGCTTTTTCTTTTCTTTTTTTTAAGGCATTAATACCTCTCATGCAAGCAAAAAACTCCCAACATTCAGAAACAGGAAAAAAAAAAAGTGTTCTTTATTTCAAAACCTGAAATTTTCATGTTAATTTTGGTCTAATTTCAAGTAATACTGATAAAACTGTTGAACAAAACATTTAAGAGTAGATTTTACTCAAGTATCCAGTTCATTTTCTATTATCAGTAGACTGTTTAGTTTGTCAGAGAGTACATAAGCACTTTGAGAAGGGAATGTTTACAGGTTTAATTAGTTTAAAATTATATAATTAGCCACATTATCACAGTTAACAGAATCACAGAAATTACTGAGGAAGAAAGCCTATTAGATTATTTTGCTAGTCTCCCTGCCAAAGCAGGAGTACTTCCTAGGCTATTGCTCTCAACACTTTATTTTTAATGGAGTTTAAAATACATTATTAAAGGTGAACATGTTTCAATCTCTCAGGAAATTAATGAGAGGAGTTTCACAATCCTACATCTGCATGAGTCTTTCTGATGGAAGGCCCTGACTTTGAAAACATTATGCACTGAGCCAGTTTCTATGTACCAAGTCATTCAGTAATATCAGCTGATGACAGCTCGTGCCCACTGGACTTAGCGCATTTAGTACACAAGAAACTCTCTTCCCAGCTTTTCTGGGGAGCTGTGTTTACAGTTCAAACACTGGAAGTGCAAAGTAAAAATGCAGTTTTGCCGTGGTAAATGATAATGCGTTCATGATCTGAGTAAGGGCAGTGTTCAGTCCATCATGAGGGAAACAAGAAAGGAAAAGAAATAAGACAGGAATTCTGTAAGGAAATTTAAGTAAATGGTAGAGATGATGGGCATCTAAGGAGGTAATTCTTTTGTCTTAGCTGATATAGGATTCAAACCGCTACCAGATGCTTTAGCTGCTGTGTGTAGCCTCACACTTGGAAATCATCGGAGTCCTGGAGTTGACTGGATGTTCAGGGATCATAGCTGAGTCTGAGGAGAGGTGGTGGGTGTAAGCCAGAAGCTGTGACTCTTGATTAACCTTCTAGAGGCAGCGTAATGTGAAGTGGCAGTCCAAAGATAGCTCCCTCCAAACGTAGCTCAGGAAAAAACTGATTTCAAACACGGGATGTCGTTCTCATGGCTGGCTAAGAAAATCTGAGCTTCTCTACAGTTGCAACATCAGTTGTTAGATGTAGATACATCACTAGGCCCAGGAAATTCAGCAAAATGACACTTCTTCAACAAAAAGTACTGCAATTCCATATTCTGTTAAAATTTAGTTAAGAAACATAGATTTCAAGGAGAAAGGAGGTCTAAAGGTATTTGGGAATGAAGACAGTGTTCAAACCCATGTAAATTGCACTGAATCATTTGCTAGTCCTTATAGATAAGTTCATGTGATGTTTCTCAACTGATTATTCTAGCAAAAAGAGTTGAACAGATTTCTCAGTGTCTAAAATGTGAGTCTGATTCTGATTGTCTTTCTTTTGATTGAAAAACATCTCAGTAATTTTAGTTTAGGCAAGATGAAAAAATCAGCCATCCTATGTTTTTCCAAATATTCTATATTTTCCTTCAGTAGTGAAGATTATTATCTTTCATCCCAAGAAGAAAAAGTAAGCTGTTACCTTTGGAACAAGTAAGACAGCACAGAACACCTTTGCAGAGAAAGTTGAATCCAGAGATTTTCGGGTATGCTGCTTGGGAAGAGATTGTGTATGGAAGCTGGTGACACCACTGACAGCTCAAACCTCTAAAAATGATTTCCATCACTCCTGTTTTTGAGCAACGGAGCTGGAGGAGCTATCTCCTCTGAATCTCATTTGAGTTTACACTTCAGAGACTGTGGAATGATGTGCTTAAATACATCATCAGCTGGAAGTTACAGAATCACAGAATCCTTTAGGTTGGAAGAGACCTCTGAGATTGTCAAGCGCAACCTTTGGTCAATCACCACTTTGTCAACCAGAGCACGGCACTGAGTGCCACATCCAGTCATTTCTGGAGCACTTCCAGGAGCGGCAATTCCACCACTTCCCTGGGCAGCTTATTCCAATGTCCAGTTACTTGTTCATTGAATAAATCCTTCATGATGTCCAACCTGAACTTCCCCTCGTGTACCTGGAGGCCGTTTGCTCTCATCCTGTCATTGTTGCCTGGGGGAAGAGGCTGACTCCCACTCCTCACCTTTCAGGGAGCTGTAGAGAGCGATGGGGTCTCCCCTGAGCCTCCGTTTCTCCAGAATAAACACCCCCAGCTCCCTCAGCAGCTCCCCATCAGACCTGTGCTCCAGACCCTTCCCCAGCCCCGTTCCCTTCCCTGGACACGCTCCAGCCCCTCCATGTCCTTCTCGCAGTGAGGGGCCCAGAACCGGACACAGGATTCGAGGTGTGGCCTCACCAGTGTCCAGCACAGGGGAGCAATCCCTGCTGGCCACAATTACTGCATGCCAAAGGCCCCAACTAATCCAGAAAATGCCATATAACGTTGCTATGTTTCTTTATTTCCCCGATTCTTTCTTGCCAGCTGTTTCTAGAGCATCTGTTATGTGCTGCTGAGACAGAGATAAGCACTCATCACACACAGGGACACCAGAGCACAAACCTCCCTTCTACCATCTGTTAAAATGATTTGCTGAATCCACCCATCACATCAACGGAGGCTCTGTGTTCACCAAAGGAAACAAAATGGTTGTAAATTAGTTCACTGGCAGCATGCACACAACATGCAGGACCTGGAATATCTTGTGATCTCACACCCATAAATAATATTGCGTGTTTCAATAGTCTTTATCACAAATAGGAATGTATCGAGTTATCTTCTGTAATGATGAAAATATGAATATAAGGTAATATTCCAAGTGGAAGCATAGCACAGAGCTGGCTACATAACTTTATCTCAGTAGTGGAGTGGAAGAAGCTGCTCCTCAATCCCCCATTTCAGCCAAGAAAATTGAGAGTCTGTGGTACCTGCTGTTGTACAGACAGTTGTTAAAACATCTTACAAGATTAATGCTCAATAAAAATAATAGATGAATGGATCAGGAAAAAAAAAGGCAAAACCCTACTTCATAGCCTAAAAAACCAGGATTTAAAATAGTAAGAATAATGTGCATTTTATGCAGTGTGGATCATTAAATATCTTTATGAGTAGGTCAGGCTGTTCAAGAACATGAAAAAGAGAACTCTGGTATTTGGTTAACAATAAGATTTTGAAACAGAATGAAAGCAAAGCAAGGAAATGAAATAAAGACACACTGACTAGACCCTTTACTTATGTAAACACATATGTATGGATGTCTCCAGCCCTGCCCCCCATAAGTCACTAGCTTAGGTTTACATAGGGAGTCCTGCTAGGGAACACCCAAAGGCATCATACAAAATCAATACAAGAACAAATATGCTTAAATATTCATGAATACAAATGTTTAATGCACATGGTCTCTGTTTGGTCTGGAAAGCAGGCAGGGATTCCAAGGATTTACTCTTTTCATATTCAAGAAAGCGCCAATCTTACAGGGAAGAGTTCATTAGAAATGCATTAGGTTAGATGAATACAAAACTGTACAAATAACGACATGCTCTCTAGAAGCCTGGCACCATTGTCTCTATGGTGGCAGATGAGTTGGTAGAAAGGAAAGCTGTGCAGCTGATTTGTAATCCTCACAGAAGCCTAATAGTTGCAGTGGTTATGAAACCTCATAATCTCAGCTCACTTTCCGTGAGAGAGGTGAGAAAGTCTCGTCTTGTAACATGCATAACCCATAAATCACATCCCCTGCTACCCAAATCATCTTATTAGAAATGCATTTGTGTCACACAAATTTCTCCACACCCCACTTATTTCCACAAGTCCCCAGTCTCCTTATGCCAGCTTCTCTGCAAGTCACCCAACAATGTGGTTTATCTGCGGCTACTCCAAGGAACGCTGTTTTAACAGGCAAGAATTATCTGAGGTGCAGATGAAGGGTATGTCTGGACAGTCGTGACTACTCTGCTCTAGGGAACCCTCCTGGAGCAGGAATGTTGGATCAGATGGCCTCCAGTGGTCCCTTCCAGCCTTAAACCTTCTGTGATACTGTGATATGAAATTGGAATCTCCATGAGATACAGAACTGTTGAGGTCTCATTTCCACCAGACTCACATTTCCTACACATTTTTTTTTTAATCTGGGCAGTCTAACATTTTCTGCTGTTCCTGCATGTACTTTATAACCTCCCACGGAGTACTTTGGTGCCAAAATGAGTGCTATTTCCATTAGTAGCAGACTTCCTTTGATGTTATGCAAAAGATCTTGTTAGCATTTGGGCTAATAAAAGCTATTAGCAGTGAACTTGTGACTCTTCAAGTTGTGTTTATCCTGCTGGCCTTATCTATCTTTATGAAAGCTCACTAACATTAGACAGCTCATGAAAAATCATCAGAAAAAGATAGAAAGACACATTTCTGAGCCTCCCCAAAGCCTTGGTGCCTCACAATTTCATAAGGTGCCTCCATGTGTTGTTACAGTGGCCCTTTCTCAAAATCAGTCTTTTTAGAGGTGCTGTCACCATTCCTGGAGGAAGGACCTTGGAGAAGTCTATTCTGTGTACAAGATCATGGGACTGTTCTGTGGTTAAAGCTCAGCATCTCACTTCCTCATCCATTCTGAACAAGACTTTGACCGTCACATCTCCTGACAAGCTGTAGTAACTTTTCTTACAATTATGACACAAACAGACATCTCTCCTTTGGTCAGACTATTTCTTTTTACAGATCTGATTATCTTTGAAAATTCTTGCTCCAGAAAACAATAACTGCATCGAGCCAGTGTGTTCATAACCTGGGTTGAAGGGGACACAAGAGAGAAAGAGTTTGATCCTAAAGGACATCTTTGCCCTGGCAGTCTGGCTGAAAACGTAATGGCTTGCAGAGGCTTTGTGTTGTGTTCGACCTTTGCCAGGTTACGGACTCTTGTGTGTCCATCCAGTGCTTTTTGTACTGTGCAGTTGATGCAGTGCCTTTTATAGTTCTACTTGGTCTGGATTAAAAAAAATATACGGAGGCATGTATAATGTCTCATTAAAAAAAAAAAAATCAGTTATGGATATTTTAACACTGCATGCCCTGTGGATGTGTGGATGTGGATGGAAGAGGCTTGGCTTAACTTTCTCTGTGTGTACTGAAGTTCCTTTCACATAGAATCATAGATAAAAACACCCCAAGATTAGTTATTTTGATGCTGTATTGAAATAAAACATGGATTTTGGGGCAATGGGGCAGAGGCTTTTGGAGAAATATTGAAGACTAATAACAATATTTACTTTATTACCTTCAGTATAATTTAAAGAAAACTACTTAATGATTGGTTCTGTAAGCTGGAATCGAACAATTAATACCCTATAAGAGAAAAACAATTTAACATATTTTCTAGTGAAAATTTCTAGGTAAATTAAGTAGTAATATCACCTTATCTTCTTTGTGTAGCAAAACCAATAAAAGCCTAAGAAAATTTGTCTTTAAAACCAACTAATCCTTATTCTTTAAATGACACTAAGTCATTATTAACAGGAGAGTCACTGACTTTGTCCACTACATGATCTGTTGATTTAAAAACCTGATCGGCTGTCTAAGAGTTAATCTGTGACAAACAAATTCTGGGACCTTCTGAAAATTAAGGGAAATATTTCCAGAATTTGTCTAAAAAAGTGAAAACTTGGCATATAGAAGTGCACTCTTACAAACATGAAAGGACCACATTATGAAATTTAGCTTTGGGTGAATTAAACTGCAAAGATAATTGGGGTTTTTTTGGTGAGAAAGAAAAGCATCCCTGATACTGGGTTGTGTCAGTAAAACCACAATGAAAAGCTGAGCTTAAAGTTCAAATTATTCTTTATTACTTTCTAAATAAATTATTTCTTATATTTAAAGTTTCTGAGCTTCTTTTCACAATGTAAAAACATACTTTTAGGAAAACTATATTAAATTATAACCTTTAATCTGTCCATTGTTCATATCTGGGGAGTCTTATCTTTTCTTCTTTGTGTTCTTGGCCAATACAGATTCTGGGTACAGTGCATCACTTGAACTCCACAGAAGGCTTATTTTTAATTAGTCACAAATATTTAAAAACCAGACAGTCCTACCTGAGCCCTACCGGACTCCATAACCACAAGGGGGCAGAACAAACATTAATCACAGCAATCCAATTCTACTTTCTTTCAAGACACTCATTCCTTAAGCATAGCATCAGATTCCTCTTCCATCGGGATTAAAACGTCTTTGCTTTGCTAGAGACATTTTTCCAAGCAGTTTTTCTGTCCTTCTCATTAATAATTACAATATTTAAAAAACAAAAAAAAACCCCCAAACTATTATATTATTTTCCTGAAACCTTGAAAGCACCACTTAGGAACCAAGGGTGATTAAGAAAAAGGGAACATTTTTCTCACCCTATATTTTCTCAGGTGGAAGCATTTTAGATTTTTATTTGGTTAGTAAGAAGAAAAAAAGTGGAAAAAAACCCCCCAAATTCTGAGGGTGCTCTCAATTTAAGCCTGAAAGTTTTTTTAAATTCTTCCAATTCAAAATGGGAATGTTAATGGTTAATCCTGGCAAAGCAAGGAAGACATGAGTATGATAAGTATGTGACTTATATTCAGAGCTCAGGAGTTAATGGTCTTTTCTGTAAATACAGAATGTGTATGCTAAAAGTAGTGAAACAATTTGTTTGGTTTTGATACACAACTCAAAATCTGTCATAAACCTAAAGGCCAAGATACCTGGTGGAGTACTGAATGTACTGAATTTTCTGTGCTCATAGTTTTTAGTATATAAAGAAAAACATATCACACACAGGAAGGCTGGCATTTAAGTACCGCTGAAGTAGGTTGTGAGTTTCAGCACTCACAGTCCTCTCCCAATGAAATACAGCGCAGTTAAAAAGAAGGAGAGTGCACGGACTGGAAATAATCTGCATCCAAATAGTAGCAAGTCCTGTTTACAAACAGAATCTGTTTCAGAACAGTTGGAGGCTGTTGTCACAGAAATGTTAGCAGTCCAATTTATGGCTTACGTTGCTATTTCTCTGCTTGCCAAATAATGAAGTGGTAGCCAGACTGAGTCGTGTGCCACCTTCATTCTGGCTCCCAGGAACACGCTTTGCTGCAGGCTTCCATGGAGTTTTAATGAGCTGGAGGACTGGGAGCATCTGATGCATGGCAGGAGACCAATCTGCGTATTAAGACACTTGTATAAATATATTAAAACACATAAAAATGCATCATGCTCCACACACACCTGTGCTGCTTGTGATGGAAACGAAGTGCCTGCAGAAGCACACGTGATTACAGCTCAGCTAATGGGCAGACTGAGAATGACGCTGTGGCTGCCAGACAGACAGGCTGCAAATTGCTCTGCCTCAAGGCAAAGAATGAATTTCCTCATCTTCATATTGCACAAACCCTGGCCTCAATTTCAGGGCATTCTGTGAGGGCATTTTGAGAGGACCCTGCTTTCCATATCAAGGTGGAATGAACTGGATCTCAAATTACCAGCTCTTTTGTGGAAGAGTACTCATCACCCCAAGTGTTACAAGTTTTTGGGGTTGGGTTTAGAATTCAAGAGGATTTTGGCAAGCTGAAGAAGAGGTTTGTAAAGAAAAAAAAAAGGAAAGCTAATGGAAGTAAAAAAAAATGTTCATCTAAAAGAATATGGCACTTGAGTGTAAGATATCAGCTGCTTGCTTTCTAGGAGAAAAGCTGAGGATTTATGGTTGCAATTGTTCATCAGCAGTCTCAGGCTGCTTGGGAAGGGACAAACCAGGGACAACAAAAAAAGATCACAGGCTATCATATTTGTAAACTTGTATTAATATTCCTTCATTTTGCATTGATAGGCTCTCAGAGCATGAAGTAGAATTGGAGTAGATAAAAGCACTGAGAAAGGCTGACAAAAAATGTACACATCAGAATTTATTCAAAGGAAACCAGTAAGGATACTACTAACAAGTAATGCCTAAATGGGGTTCTTTAACCAATAGGAGGGAGAGAAAAAGAGGAAAAATTATATCTGTTTTGAGATCTGCAAAGTTTTCTTCCACAAGGAAAGGAGTAGTTGATTCTCCATGTTCATATTAAAAAAAAATACAGCAAAAAATGACTTCTAAAGCTCCCACACTGCTTAGGGCCAATGGTAAAACCTATCGGTGTGTCAGATTAACCCCTGTTGTTTTTCTACTGCAACTAGACACTTTCTGGGCACAATATTTTTGCCTTGATAGCAGTTCGGTTTAATACAGTTGGGATGATCTGATAAAAATCGAGAGTGAATTTAGCGAACAGACCATTTTTCATACCACAAAAAGTGAGTCAGATATTGACTTAATGGATTTGGAGAAGGCTTGGATGAGTCATTCTTCTCCCGGTTAATTGATATTGCTAGGACATGCTAAATGTATCCCTAAATAGCGAAATAATTTATAGAATGTGCTTTTCTGGCTGTTAATTGTGCAGCTGGATAACTGCATTTAAAAGCTCATCCAATTCTCTTGAAATCACTAGAAGGTTTTCCACTGACTCAGAGGAAGCTGAAGGAGCTTTTCAGGGACCATTGTCAAAGGCGAGAGGTGATCTGACTGTATAAAAAAATTCAGGATCTTATTACTCTAAATGTGCTCTATCCTTAGAGTTTTTCCAAAGCCCCAAGGACAGAAGAAACCCTCCTTCATCATCCTTTTACTTTTCTAAGTAGATAAATTTGATGTTTGGTTTGTGTTTTCCTTTTCAAGGACTGTGACCTTTTCCAAGAGCCTTAAAACATTTCATGCATACAAACTTCAAGCCTCAAAGTTGGCAGTTTAACAGTTTGAATTAGAGCTCATTTGGGTCCCAAGACTTACATCTGCTCTTGACGTATGTCTTCAAAAGAGCCTATGGTACAAATATTTACTATAGGCTTTGCTGTGATAGTCTCTTTTTTCTTTTTTTCATCTGATATTTAAACCTTCTTGACCATTGAAATTCTGGCAATACATGTGATAAACTTGGAGTAAAAAATACAATCAGAATTCTCAGAAGTGATGAAGTAACTTGGTTATTCATTAAATAGTGACATGTAGCATTCACTCCTCCCAGGGAAAGTAGGAGCAATGTCCTCTCTAGTGCTATTTAAGACAGACATACTGACTTGCACTGATAATACATTAAAATATATGTGCTAATCTACTGGGAAAACAGGAGAATAAACACATTCAGCCACTGGAAAAAAATACAAAGCTGCTGGGAAAACAAGTCAATTAACATTCTCTTGTGTAGATAAACTAAAATAGTTTGTGGTACCTTGTTCTGTGCAAACAGTAAAGTTTTGAAAAGACATGCAAAAGAAATAACCCAAAGGGAGGAGGCCTTTTGTATTTACATGAATGTCAGTTCTGGCCTTTTTTATGGCAGTCAAGAGTTGAGCAAAAAAACATCTGAAGAAAAAGCAGATACAGCTGCTTTCTTTTTAGTGTTTAGCATTTGATTTTTTTTTTTAATCTGAAGGTCACTAGACTTGAGTTCTGATAAACTGCCAAAGGAGGTGGATTCCAGGGGCAGTCCTCTAAAGGCACACTCCAACTGAGACACACAGCTGAGCTTTCTTCCAGTTTATCTCAGCTGCAGGAACAGGGCTGGGGTCTATCAAGAGCTATATAGGTCACAAAAACACCTTGAGTTGTAGTAAGGATGTCAGCACGAAGATTTGCCTCGGGATAAAATATTTAATTGTCTGTGTAACAAGAAGCCATCCATCATTCCACCTGTAATAGAGTTTATGGTGTGGAAGGTAGGAAGCAGTTGACTGATTTTCAGCAGGCAAATGGTAGGAAGGCGTAGGGACGGGGTCTGTTCTTTGAAGATGTCAAGTGGTCAGGTCCCTAAGGCTGTGCAGCCACAGCAACGTCTACAGTCGTATCCCACGGATCTCAAGAGGGGATAAACCACAAAACCAACCAACAGGGCAGGGGTCTGTACTCCTTTGGGAGCTCCTCTTGCTTCCGTTCATGACAGAAGTTGCCCAAACTGCCTGTCTTATCAAAATCAGGCCAAGGAAACATACAGACTTAGGCTTACTGATGTATTGCCTTTATATAAGTAAACAAATATATCAAGTGACTTTTCCACACCACATGAAACGGGGAACTGAAATTCGGGAGTTATGCAGTTACAGAGCTCCATAACAAGTCCCTTCTTCCCCACAGAAAGTAGCTGGGTTGGCTGGAGGAAGCCAAAATGCGTCTGTTGTATTCAAGGATCTATCAACAACTCAACACGCCTGTTCATATGTAAAAATGTCCACATGGACATCTATACCCAGTGTGAATTTAGGACAGTGAGGACTTAGACACATGTCAAGGCTGGGTTGGATGGAGCTCTGAGCAACCCACTCTAGAGGAAGGTGTTCCTGCCCAGGAAAAGGGGTTGGAACGAGAGGATCTTTAAGGTCCCTTCCAATCCAAACTATGCTGTGATTCTGTGACTCTTTGTGTATCTCTTTTCCTTGATTTAGCTCTACTGAAGCAACACAAGCTCTTAGATCTCCGGCATCATTCGAGGTGATTCAGCTTTCTGTGATGACTTAATATCAATAATAACAATAACAACAACAACAACAGCAGCAATAATAATAATAATATCAGAACTGAAAGTGCAATAAGTGCTTCATAGCACCATGCTACATCACTGAAAGAATTCATAATTTTGAGTTTTAATCTATCTTTGGGATATGGGTGTTATTACAGACACCCACTAAGGCTAGTTCTGCCTAGTGCTTTGATAATGATTGGAGCAATGAATTAGAGAAATAGAGGAAAATGCCAAGTATAGTTGAGAAAACAAAATATCACAGTCCAGTTTTCCAACAAAATTCAAATATAAGTTAAAATTTAACAAATAAATAACAAGTTTGCGAGAGTTTAATGGCATTTTCAGAGTTTTATCATGCTTGATACAAGATTCACCTGCATGTGAAATAGTCTGAGAAACTCTTCTGCATGCACAGCATGGATGAGAAGCCAGAGACACAGTAAAGACCACAAAAAATGTTCTGTATAGAAGCTGTATTTGGCTCAGCTTTATCCTATTCTCTGTCATAGGAAAACAATGATCTTCAGCTTTTTGACAGTGTGCACAGAGAGTAAAAGGGACAAGCAAAACCATAACTCTCACTGTTTGGAGCATTTTCAGTATATCAAACCCAAAGCACTTAACTTCTGCACCTCAATTATTCTCCTGTATCTCTGAAGCACTTTGTACAGTGTCTTATCTTCTAAACCAAGAAGGTGCTTTTAAAGAGATACCAGATTGGAGATTTTTTATTCCTTCCCTTAGCAAAATCTGGTATCTAGGCAGATTTACCCGCTCTCATATCTGCATCTAATATTAATAGCTTATTCATTTTGTCAGCCTCTGGAAAGTTAGGAATTATTCATTTTACAGACACAGCTGGGTATGGGGGAGGCTCAGGGGCACTGGTGTACGCAGCTTCCTGAGCCAAGAGGAGCTGGAGCTTAGTTTGCACACACTCCTGAAATTTGAATCATAAACAATTTATCGGTGACAGACGACAAATAAATCACAAAATTTGGATTAGTAACCCTTAAGAAGAGCAGAGCACTGCAAATAAAACATATTTGATAAGCACATGGACCTTTGATTAATTTATGATCTTTATTTCTTGTTATTTGAAAGCACTTGAGTGAATGGGTTACCGCTTGCAAAACGTTTTAATAAAGAAACCTGCTGTTAAGTAAAAATACCCTTACTACCACGTGACACACACCGTCCCTTTGGCATGAAAAGATCTCATCTTGCACTAGTTGCAGAACTTCTTGCCTCAATAATTTAGCAAGCAGAACAATGACATGAGGTTCAGGTGACTGGCAGTACCTAATGATGTGCCAATAACAAACACGGAGCAGCCCAGGGACAGCTCATCACCTCCTCCCTCTCAGCCACACTCAGGCTGACAGTTCTGAAATCATTCCACTCTTTATAGATGGGTTGTGACTGGAAAGTCTGTTTGCTTTGGTACTGAATGGTCATCATGACCAATTCTTCCAAATTGCTGTTATCATCAGGTCATGGTACCTTCCACTAAGAACTTAAATACCTTAAACCTTTTTGCAAAGCAGGAGTGAATCACATTAATTTCATGTTTGGACATAAAACACAAGGCCTATTCTTAGCTACTGCCTTGTCCTTTAGCTTCAAAACTTGATAAAACTTTCTGCAAATATTTTAAAAAGTGATATTTTCCCAAGTATCTAATATTAATTTCCTATATTTCGTTCCTATTGAGAATGTTTTCTTGAAGTCTCAAACACAGTCTGTCTGAAAAATGAGGCACATCTATTTTTATATAAGCACAAAGCAGTATAATAATATACTGCTAAATATTTGTTATTATTAATAAGGTTCTGAGCTAGAAAACCACGTGCATTTCCTTTGTTAACTCTATTGTTAAAATTGCCTCACCACCCTCAAACAAAACCCGTGATTTCAATGCTTTGCTGAGTTCATTTCAATAAGTGTATTCCAGGTCCCTTGTGAAACCTCTCCTCCCACTCAGATGCCAAAAAATGTAGACTTCTATGAAAACTCAGCCTTAAAAATGTCAAATATACAAATGTCCAATTATGCAAGGGAAGGTTAATCCAGAATATAACTGAACGTGACAAGCTCTACAGCCTGGTTTGATTCACCAATTAAATCTACATAAGATGTAGGACTTACTTATCTTTTACAGTTTCACTGGGAGGGTAATAAAATAATGGTAAAATAATTTGTTTTGATGAAGACCCTAATGTCAGTGAGGGCTTTTTTTTGGTTAAGTGGAAAATGGAATTCAGTCAGACTGCTTAAGTCACTCATTCTGCCTTGGCATGGGAAACAAAACTGCTAGAACTTTTTTCAGTCGATAAATGGAAAAAACCCCAAAAATAACAAAACCTACCAACAATAGCCTTCCACCCCACAGACCCTAAGATGGGAAAAACAGAAAGCTTCCTCCTGCATTTCCACCTGCAGCTACGTGTCCCTCATGTAGTTATACCTTCTTGTAGCCTTCGATCTGTTTTCTTTCTCCTGGCTGCCAGATAAATGAAGAGAAATGGTGATGAACCTCCTTCTCCTCCTCTCTGAAGATTTAATTCTACTGTCCACAGTTTATTACGTTCTGGTTTGTTTTCAGCAGCATTTGAAGAGCCCCAATACAGATCTTGTGTGGATGTTAAGCCCATATAATTACTATGCAAAAAAAATGCATATCCCAATATGATTGCAAGAATAATTGCAGATGTAGGACTCCATTTGACAGGACAGAGCAGCTGCTTAACATTGTCATTACCTGCATATCACCAATTTTTATCTGTAGCCTACAGATCATTGCTTTCCTCATGCATAACTATTTCCTAACATGGCAGGAGCTTTAGAACAGTAATTTTGTAGTCATCCATGTTGTATGAAAAGCCCATGGCCCTGCACAAAAATTGGTTGTGCAAGATTTTTTACACCAAAGAAGGAAGCCATTTATTTGAAGACCTTCTCAGTCCTTGCAATGAAAATTTTCTTTTGTCAGTGACACTGCAAATCTTAACCCAAGATAGCAATTAATTTCTGAGAGGGAAGAAGAGAAATCAAAGATTAAGATGGGATGATGTAATAATAGTATTTTATTTAGCAAATCAATCTATTTATTGAGTGTAGCAATTTTTAGAGCTCTGATATATGATCAGCATTTTGACTCCTCAGCTCTCTCTCTTTACAGTACTGTCCTGGCTGTTGTAGTCACACTACAATATCTTTACTTATTCTATTTAATACTTATTAATGCTATTTTAACCCTACCATGGTAGTTCATGCTACTTCATTTTCATTAAAACCTATTACCTTTAGAGAAGACTAAATTACTGTTAATTCATCACCAGTAGAGTCCTCCTTTCTTACCAGCTTCAGCATTCAGAATTTTATCAAATTATCTAAATTACAAAATTATCAAATGAAGTCTGATTTCAGGGCAAATAATCAGGAACATTTCTTACTCTCCACTAACAATGACTACTAATTTAATCTTATCTTTTCAATAGAAAATCACATGAAAGACTAAGGCCTCATGGATAGAGAAAAAGAATGAAAAGCTACTCTCCAGCATTCAAAATTCATATCCACATCTCAAACCATAAATTTTCCGCTTGATAAATTCACACTATAGATTTCTCTGTGTATTTTTTCCCTTAGATTCTTTACTATTTTTACTCTTAAACCACAGCACATGGGAACACTTGCTGAGCCCAGGCACATATCAAAGCCTGTCCTCACTCTATCCCGACAGAGGACCACGCTCCATCCTCTTTTCCCTCCCCAGTTTTTATTTTAGTTGGAGACAAACTGCAGGCTCCTGCAAGGATGGATCAGCGACCTCTGGAAGCCAAGACTGCTGGGTGCATCCATGACAGAGTACACCTGCCTCACATCTCTTTTTGGGCAGGAAGAAGTCTGGTGTTGGCCCGGGTGAAGCTCACTGCAAAATTCCTGTACACCTCAGTAAGGATGGATAAGGCCTTTTTTGAACAAGAAAATGATCAGAATCTGCGCTGGTGGACACTGACTCGGGCAGCTCCCAGATAAAACTGGGAGAAATAAGCCCAGTTCCTTTCCCTCAAAGATAGAAAGTGGTGGGAATGTAGATTAAGAGACAAGCAAAGAACAACTCTCCCTGCAGATCAGAAAACTTTTCAGACCCTGTGTCTTTGTGGGCACCTACCAGAAACAGGAGAGATTTGCTGGATCCATGGCTGTTCCCGGAGATGATGATAACAGCTTTCCTGGGAAGCTGCAGTGAAGCATCCATTTTCCCAAACCTTACTGCCAGCATGATTTAAGAGCTCTGTCTTCTGAGAAGAGGGAATGTAACACGAGGCAGAGAGATTTTGCCTTTCTTGCTAATTCTGGGGACATTTTTGGTGCTGCTCCAGCCATGGACTTAGAGAAACAACAAAGCTCCATCACTCCACTGAGAGCTGAGAAGAGTATTGCTCAACATGGCTTGTTTTGCTTTCTAAGGAAGCAAAGATAAATAAAGACATTTGCTCAAGATTCAGGAGGTGACTGTCCTCTCTTGAAGAAAAAGCCGTAATTTCAGCTTGCTCCTCACACTATTTGCCTTCTCTGTATCCACCACAACTTAGTCATATTCAGTTTGAGCTTCTTGGGTTTCTTCCAGGCACCAATTTAGCTAAAATATTTGGACAGCTGGGACACAGCAGGGAAGAAAATGAGAGACAGGGCTGACTGTGTTACCAGTTGAGTTCTGTTCCTGCTCTTCAGACTGACTTGCATAATCTTGGGCATGCCATGACCTTTCTGTACCTCAGTTCATATCTTTCAGATAGGTACAATTACAAACCTCTCAGGGCTGTTCTGGTGGCGGATTTTACACTGAAATACACAGCTGCGAGCAAGTCTAGGTGTGCAAATCACTATATAAGCAAATAATTCAACACTAACAGCCCTCTAAAAGAAGAATCAGAAGTGATTTATATTCTCAAATGTTAGACCAAGAAGTATTATCTTTTTCTAAGTATCACTGCAAGGTTAATGACTTCTCTTTTTGTTGAGTACTGTGTGTCAGAATATTATTGTGTTTAATATAACCAGAGTGTAAGGTGCCGCTGCGCCTCAGCACTTTGGGTAAAGATGCACAAAACTGCTATATTCTAGACTGAAAAAAATCTAAAACAAATTAATCATTGCAATGACAGTTTTCTAGCTAATATATTATACAAAACATGCATTTCCTAAGGTACACTCTAAGCACTGCATTTAGGGAATTAAGTGCATAACTCCAGCTATTTTTGGATTTTAAGAAAAAAACCCCCAAACAACCAACAAGCTGCAAGTGTTAATCAATTCAGGGAATACTGAAAATGTATTTTGGCCTGTTTGGTTCCAACCTCAGTTATTGAGACATGTGATAAGCATTACTAAACTTCTCATCATCAGAGAGCTACATGACTTGAGGAGAAAAGATCCCACTAACTGAGAGGATGGAAACCCCCCTCCCCTGCCTTTATCTGCTCTTTTTTACCTTCTCCTCATCTATTCCTTCCTTTTCTCTCTTCTCATTCTGCTCCATAAGGAAGGAAAATAGAAGTGAATAGAATCCCCCAGACCTTAAAACTAAAACTTAGAGTTGTCTTTGTCCTCATGTTTTGATTTTGGAAACTTCTTATCAGTGTGTATTTTATTCGGCTTTGCGTAATTTCTTGGCTGGAGAGGCAAGAAATCACCCCCTGCCACAGAGCCTTGACTGCTATCAACACTCCTGGTTTCTCCAGGCCTGCACTCTTGCTCATCAAATTGATATACTTAAGGGCCCAGTCTTCCCCAAAAGGGAAAAAATGAAGAAGGGAGCATAAAGGAAGGTATTTGAAGCCAAAGAGAGAGAATGATGTTTATAGAGAAGTGAAAGGCTCTGTCAGTAAATAAAAATTAAGAACACAACAGCAGGAAGATGACTATATAGAATATATATTTTCTTTCTTAAATTAAATTTGGGATTGAAGATAATTTGAATTAAAATGAAAAGCAAATAAATATGAAGAATTCAGGGAAAATGGAATGTTAGTTCCTGAGCTCCTGCATAAGCACACAGCAGTGGGTTTTGTGTAATGGGTTGGGTGAGAGGGAAGGGGCAAAGAGAGAGATTCATTAGGGAGGGAGAGAGAGGAAGGAATAGACAAAGGAAAACAGAGAAAAAGATATCAGCAGTCCTTGCTCCAGTGTTGATCCAGCTGGGGTGTCCAGTTTCCTGGGGTGCACACATGGGGCCAGTGCACTGGACTTGGTGGGGGTACCTTTTTATAGATAAGGTTTCCCTGCCCTGGAGAGAAATGTCTCCCTTTCTATTCAAATTAGTTCTGATGCATAATCTGTTCTTCTAGAACTTGCTTCTGAGACATATGTTTGTAATTTTCTTTGGGTCCCCTGGGTTGTGTGCAAAGCCACTGCAAAACACAGAAAGACATTTCTAATGCACTTGGATCTTTCAACCTGTGTTGAACCAGTGCTGCTGAGCTGTAAGTGGTATGATAAACGTACACAATGAGCTATTCATTTTTAATTCTTCATTCCTATAGCTACAAAGGCAAATTTAATGCAAGTCTTCTATGTAAAACTCTGTCCAAATACTGTGTGCTAGGCACTAACTTAGTCATATAATTATCTAATTGGCATGTGGCAGAGTAGATGAACACATGATCAGTTTTGCCAGTAAAATTCTGAAACACTGGCCAGCAGTTACAGCTGGTTCCATGGCCATTATGGGGACTTTTGGGTTCTCTTTACTCAGGAACAACTGAAAAGTCAAGTAGACTACAGCTGCTAAAAGAGGAATATTCTGATGGAGAAAGTCAGAAGGTCTAAAACGGTGATAATCACAGACTAACAGGCAACAGCACTTTGAAAGCAGGGGGAGCATTCCTAGGCTTGATACCCATGACAGGTGGAAGGCTGGCTTCTTCCAAGCAGTAAATTGCATGATGTGAACAGAAGGAAGCTCCCTATGGTTCATATAGGTACAATATATTCTTATGATATATTATACCAAAGACTGTCCATATGCCTAAACAGAGGTGGTTCTGCCATCACTGCAGATTTGGAAAAGTCTGAGAAGGATTTTAGTGTCTGGCTCAGCCACATGCCTCTGTGACCTTCATAAAAAAATGATATCTGTAAAGGGAAGGGAGCCTATCCCATCTTCACAACAGATAGGGACAGAAAAATCCATCAATGACTGAACTGCTCAGAGGGTAACAGACAAATGGCTGAGAGAGTTGGGATTGTTCAGCCTGGAGAACAGAAGGCTTCGGAGTGACCTAATTGCAGCCTTCCAGTACCTGAAGGGAGCCTGCAGGAAAGACAGAGAAGGACAATTTTCAAGGGCCTGGAGTGACGGTATATGGGGGCATGGCTTCAAACTGACTCAGGGTGGGTTTAGATTGGATATTAGGAAGAAATTTTTCCCTGTGAGTGTGGTGAGGCCCTGGCACAGGTTGCCCAGAGAAGTTGTGGCTGCCCCATCCCTGGAAGTGTTCAGGGCGAGGCTGGATGGGTCTTGGAGCAGCCTGGGGTAGTGGAAGGTGTCCCTGTCCATGTAGGGGGATTGGAATCAGATGACATTTAAGGTCCCTTCCAGCCCAGGCCATTCTATGATTCCATGAAATGCATGGACAGGCCTAACAATGGTCAGCTCAGTAGGGTCCAAGGTTCAAGTACACCAATACTCCACTGGATAAAAATAACAAGAACTATTTCCAAAGACACATGTGTGACAAAGGATCCCCCTTTCCATGTCCTTTTTATTACAGCATAATTGGCCATCTACACCTGAAAAGTTCTAGAGTAGGGCCCAGAAAACAGCAAATATGATGCACAGTAATAAGCTTTACAAGTTAGGCCTGAAGTTTTAAAAATGAGGTGATCTTTGATATAGATACAAATGAATTTAAAATGTTCCACAGCAAGCAGTTCCCACCCAGGGGATGTAAACAAGCCGCTTCTACAATAATAAAGCATTTGCCTTGCATCTAGAGATACTTAAGGGGGAAAAAAAGAAATCATAGATTTTATGAAATGCCTTATTAGAAAACATTCCCAGGAGGAGAAGGGGTGGGGAAATGCAGAAGTGGTGTCAAATGTAGTAAGTTAATAAAAAGCAAACAAAATCTATATGCTTTAAATAAAGCCTAATGCATTATTCCTAAAGATCTCTCTCTCACAAAGAAAGTTTAATTCATCATCCTGTTTACTATATTTTGCAGCATCAATTAGAAAAGAGGGATTATCTTCTTCTCCAAAGTTAGTAATACACCTTCACAATGCAAGAAAATTTATTATGGCATTTAATAGCTTGATGAGAGATAAATAAAAGTAAATCAGCAAGACTGAAAGAAAATCAGCACGTGATGAAGGAAAAGTTATTACTTTATTGTGAAAATTCATTCAGTTTATAATGATTAGGTGATGGCCCGCCTGTTTTTCTCTTTTTGACCATTTCACCTAAGCTGGGACTGTGGGAAGGAGCATTGGATGTCGGTACCAAAGCACTCCCACTCTTCTCCTTTTGCAGTGAAGGACCAGATAAATTGTGGGCTCTGGGTGGGTGCAGGATGACACAAGGAAAAGCACCAAAAAGTAGAATTAAGGAGCATACAAAGAAATTATTTTTTAATTTATTTTCCTAGTAGCTACTGCTAAGGATAATATCTACCTGTACTCGAAGCCTGTGTTATCCAGATCTAACCAGGCTGTAACTGAATTTTGAGCTTTGTTAATATGAGTTTTTAATAGTTTTTAGTTGAGAAAAGGAAGCAAGTTCCTAGACATATATGTCCTTCCAGAAATATTTTGCTGGGTTTGTTATGTACATATATTATGCTTACAGGTTTGTCTCGTGCTTTTAAAATTGTACTTTCGCTGGTTTTTTTTCAGCTGCTGTAGACACTTAACAACACAACTATGCCATGCAAAGAGGCATATGCAAAAATCATCATGGACTATTAATTGGAATTTGAATATTCTCGTGACATGAGCAACTCTGTAAGGAAAATACGTTGGGTTTGAAAACATGATATAAATGCTATGACAGTTTTGAACCTAGTCTGTCCTTAGATGTTCTTATTCAGAAGTCTGCTCTTAAGATTACCCAGATTTGGGTAAATAGGTGACAACTTCAGCTTTTGCACTGCAGCTGTGTACAGTTTCCAAGCACCTTTAAAAAATTTGTATTGGAGAGTTTTTCACAGTGAAAGAGCTTTCGAGACTTACAAATTTTGGATGCTTTCCTCTACATCACATTTTTTTTTCCCTGACCTCACCACATGCGTTTGCTAACAAGTGAGGTGATATCTCCAAGTGAATAGAATTCAAAATGATAACTTTCCAGAAAAGTTCTTTGAGAAGCTGCACTTAGTCCAGTTGAAAACCTAGTTCCATGCACCAGCATAAAATCAGATAGGGGAAACACATTTGCATTTACATTTCAAATGTACTCCATAGACTTTTATATTTGAAAGTCTTCATTTCCATCTTCAAACTTCAGTTCTTAATGCTCCCCAGGAGGCTAGAATCTACTGGGGTGTTTTATAGGAAGGAAGCAAAGAACCCTGCTGATATTGGTGGGTATGCTTTCAGCAAATGAAGACACATATATCTCCTCAACAACCGCAGAATCCGTAGGATATGAGAGAGGAGCTTCCACAGCCGAGCCCTTTCATCTGTGTTAAGAACAAACTTGTCACCTCTGCTCAGGTTTTTCTCTGGCCAGTTAAAATCTCAATTACATTTATGTAGTCTCTACTTAATTGTTCAATTAGTGGTTAGACTGGGTTCCTTTGGGAAAACAGGGGAATATGGGGCACATGGAAGAGGCCCAGAAGATGTGAAAGATGTGTGACCCTGGCAGACGTGTAAGGTTGGGACTCATCCTCCACAGCAGATACAGAGAAGCACAGGGAACATGTGCCCCACTTCCCAAATTCCCATTAGAGCTCTATCCTCATATCATCCCAAAACATGCAAGTGGTGTGGAGGTTCCCAAGTTTTAAGGCTCCCAAAATAAAATTTCCATGTGTCATCACCACTGTGCAACACAAAACATCACTCAACTCAAAGTTCTTTGCAAGAGTTAGTTAACAAAGCACCAGTAACAGAGTTCCTCTTTCAAGTTGTTCTTTTTTCCTTCTTCTCCATTCTTGCTTTCCCAATGTTTACAAATCCATCAAAGCCCCCAACTTACCCTGAATTTGTCTAAACCAAATTTTTGATTTCAGGCTTTGCTGTGTAAGGACCCAGCCTTTGCTTGGGTCTCGAAAAATACTAAAGATGTTGTGGGTGCTATTAGACAGAAAGTACAACGCAAGTAATATTTGATGGAATAATGATGAGAGCTAAATTGTGTGTATTTTTTAACAAAACTTTCTGATTGTTCTTGGTTTTTACAGTTTATCAACAGAAACATCAGTGCCTGCAATTAATTCATTTTTTAATGTGAACAGAACAACTCACAGAAAGGTAGAGTGTAAAAACACTTAAAATACATTTGTCTCTGCATAGAAAAACATAAATGAAGTTATAGGAAAAAAGCAACTATTGAGCTAAGAACCTCTGAAACAACTTAGTAAGTGCATAGGTTGAGAATAAAAATTAAAAGTTGGAATTTAATTAAAAAGATATTTAATCCTGTTCCCTTCAAATAATATTTGAATAAAATGTTTCATAATATTTAGTGTAAAACTTGAATATCAACTTTAAATTTGATTATAAATTTAATACTAATTTTGTCCATAATGTAACCAAAGCATAGCTTATCAGAAAGTTCCATGGTAAGATTAACACTTGTGAGAAGATAAACTGAATAATTTTAACTATTAATCCCATAATACTGAAATGCTTTGCTTTAATCAAGTCAAATTTCTTTCAATCTGTAGCTTTTATTTGCTTATATTTTAATCTTTATATTTAATTACTAAACTGATAAATACCAATTTCATATAAAATGCTATACTCATTGAGTCAGAGTCTTCTGACTTGTCTGGGGCTCCTGAAATTGGCTTTAGAGGTATTATTCCAACTGAAGCCTTGGGATCTTATCTTAACATTGTCTGTGACTTAAGGGGATAACAAAATAATAAAGAGAAAGTCTGGAGAGGTATAATAGGGGTATCATTAACGAGAAAGTGCCATCAATGTATCATTAAAATCAAGGACATTATAGCACAGAGTTAGCTGTTTCATCAATGAGTGTCAAGGAGCTTGAAGGAGTTTTGTTCATAGAAAAGAATCAGTTGGGAACTGTCCCCTAGGTTAATTTATGGAAGTGAGTAATAATGGGCCCAGCCAAAAAGGAAAAAAGAAATGGTGCTCACACATATTAATGATTCAATCAGTTTTCCCTGTTTCTCTACACCACAAACATAAGCCTAACGAACAATTCAATTAGGTTTCCCCACACAGTTTCAAGACTCTGAAGATTTTTTACTGAGAAGTCAGGAATTATCAAATCTCCAGGTCATTTTATTCATCTGACTCCACTTAATAATAAATATTGTGGTTCAACCAACAATGACCTAACAAGTCAGTTTTAAGTTTGTAATTTAAAATTGAAGTTCAAAGAAGAGCAGAAAAATTGGAACAGTGACAAATCCAAAGTATTTTGAAGATTCATTGTCCTTTGGCAGGATATCCTTAAATTTCAGAATAGAAAAATGTGTGTTAAAAAAAAAAAAAACCCACAAAGTCATTTTGCCCAGTATTAGCATAATACTTAACTTGATTGCTTTCATAGGTAATGAACCCAAGTATCTTCATTTGCTTTGGATAACAAAATAAGAAAAGAAAGAGAAAATTCTAGGTAGTGATTTATTCAACCATTAAGGTAATATGGTTCTGGGCATATTATAAATACCTATGCATGTTATTAGCACTACCTCACAAAGTCTCTTCTGCCAGAAAGGCTGAACTCCCTGAAAGCCATTTCTGATGAATCAGCAGGAGAAAACAGCAGAATTACATGAGACACACCATTCTTGAGGGATCTAAAATCAATACTTTCTGTGTGATTTCAGCCTCTGCTGGCTCCACAAGTAACACACAGGAGTCCCTAGTTCTACACTAAAAATTAATTTGGCTCGCTCTGTCTGAGCCTGGAACTTCGGCCACGTAGTTAATGATGCATGATATCACTAATCATTTCTTCTATGAAATGGCAAACTGTAGCTAAAAAATAAGACATGAGATGACAATTGCTTATGAGGATAAGAAGAAAAATGTTTTGAGACCTTGGCAGTTTCCCAATGGTTACCCCGTCACATAAATTTTCGAGGTCTCTCTGGGCATCACAACTGGCAAATATTGTACTCAATTAATTTGACGGTACCTGTTTTGGCAACATACTCACTTCAAATATGCGAAAAAACTCTTTCGCATTTCAAAGACATGCAAAATGGAGCCTCGTGATAAGAATATCACAGGACTTTCTCTTCTATTCTAGTTTGTCCCTATGGGACAAGTGCAGAACTCTGAATAAATCTGCTTCTTTCTCCAAGTGCTTCATTTTTTTTTGCTTTCTATCACCACCTGGAGACAAGTGCTATTTTGATCCCCAGTACCAACCAGACCTAAACAAGGCATAATTGACCTTTTTTGTCTACTACCAAGTTCTTGGGAAAAAATTCAGACTCATTTTCTTTGTAATATCTATTTATTTAAGGCAGTGTAGCGATACTAAAGTGTTGCAAGAAAGTTTAGTATATTTTATTACTTAGAAACTACATTCAGCACAACATCATATAACAACTTTAGGGCTTTATCCCAGCCCTAACTAAAAAATGCAAAATTCTGATGTTTGTTCAAGTATAGAGGACAAGGATGACTTAAGAGTTCTTGGCTCGGTTCTCAAGCACAATGACTTCATTTTTGTGCCTGTTGGTCTGTTTTCAGCCTGATGTCACAGGACAAAGGAGTTACCCACCAGAGTGGCAGGCAGGAATTAAAGTTCCAGAGACAAAGATGTTACTTGTTGATTTCATCATCTGCGTATCAAGTACTGGATTCAGCAGAATAGAGAGAGTAAAAAGAAAATTCTTGTGTGCACAGTGGCAGGTTCAGACTTAAATATCTTCCTTAAAGCTCCATCCATGGAACATTTACCAGAGCAGGACCAAGTACATGTGTTGACAAGGAGATATCTGGCCATCCCTCTTTACATCACCACAGCTGAGGAAAATCAGTCCTCTGATAAGGCCTAAGAATAGATAAGGCAGTTGTTTACCAATAGGCACTTTTCCCCTGCTTTCAGACAAAATTCGAAAGAAATCAAATGCAACTATTAAAAGACCATCCAAGACTATAGAAAAGACCATGAAAGACCATAAGAGATCGGACTGGTGCACAACCGACCTTTATTAAACACAAAGCCATTGTGATAGCTCTACGCAGTAGTTATTTTTTAGAAAGGGAAAAAAAATCTATAGTGGCAGACTTAGCACATTATTTTATTTAGACTACTGCGTTATCTGCTAGAGGCAGAATCCTGCTCTGCCATTTTTATTTGTGATATACTGATAACTCTGCTTTTAAGCCTGGCCTCTTCCTTTCATTTTGAGAAAGCTTATTCTCTGCAGATACTTTAATGAGAGAAAAGCTGACTCTTTGAAAAACCCAGCTTGATACCCATCATGTTGACAGATGGTATTAATTTGTGGTGAAATTATACTGTACTGTTACTCATAATTGACCCTAGAACTGGGGATCTTGGCTAGCAAAATGCATTAGGTATACCATAGGTGCCAAGCTTATGATCACCGAAATAAAGCTCACTTAGGGAAATATTTAAAATAAAATGTACTGCCTGAAAAATCAGGTTAGTAACTAGTCCTGTCAGTAGTCAGAATTGCTACATTTTACAAATATAATTGCAAAAAAACAATGAAAAACTCTTCAGATTAAATATTAATCTCTAACGGTTATCCAGCTAATGCTTTTATATGGCAAAACAACAAAGATAATACACTGTGGATGGCAGAGGTAAATAGCAAGTCACCAAATACCTTCAGCTTTCTGTCTTTATAAAATAAATATGGTAAAAATAACTGACCACTGTGAAAATCATTGGTAGGGTTGGATTTCCATGTAACACTTTCTCACAAAACCCTTGATATTAATTATTACAGTGAGCAAGAACATACTATTATACGCTTGGATTTGAAGAATAAATAAGACACATTAAAACACTTGGATAGCCTAAAAATATTTTTATTGACTTGACCATATTGCACACTATCAAGTTGTTCAAATGCACTCAGAATAGTGAAGAGAGCTCAACTCAATTTAGTAGTTTTTCCTTCTTAATCTTATTACATTAGATATATTTTTAAACTACAGAGCTTTAGATTTTTTTTTTCTATATTTCCACTCCCTTCCCAGATGTGAAAATGTGAATAAGCAATTCTGTTATAGTCAATACAATTCACTGCTGGGTCCCAAAGACTTCTGTGATATCACAGTGCTAATATGGTAATAACCATTTCCACTCTGGACATATTTCTCTAGTTCCTTGTTTTCCCTCTGCAGTGTACATGAGATATGAAAGGCCTCAGTGCTGGTGCATACTGTGACTAATCAGTCCTAATTTGACTAAAGGATGCCTCAGCTTTGAAACCCTTTTCCTTATAATTCCAGTGTAAAATACAAGGATTCTTAAACAAAAGCAAATTGCCTGTGTTGTGGTATTTTTCACTCTGTTGTTGCCAAACCAAAAATTTCACCTCACTCACAAATAATTTTTACATTGTCACTTTAATCTCACTGTTTTATTTCTGTATTTTCTGGTAAAAAATGTATAGACTTTCCTCTTTAAAGTGTTGCCCACTGTAATGTGTGTTCAGACCGTACCGATGGCTCTAAGAAAAGTTCTTAAATGTGTGTTGATACCTCCTTGATCTTTTAATGGGAGAAACGTGGCAAAGAAGCTGTCAGTTCTTGTCATCTGAGATGTTTTGATTTCTTCCGGTGCAGAGCTAGACCTGTACAGAGGAGGGCAGTGTATCATGAATGGGATAAAAAACAGACCAAACAAACAAACAAATAAGCAAAAAACACTCCAGGAAAGGAAAAAAACCAGAGATGGCCACCTTTGTTTCAACCACTGCTAATCTATATCTCACAAGGGGGTAGAGACAGACAGACAGACACTAAATAGATAGATAGGTACATACGTGAAGACACCAATATTTCCCATTCAAGTTTCCATCAACATCCTTAGCCATGACAATGGAAAAACAGAAAGGTGAGAACGTAAAATTCAGATGAAGTGAGAAATACTGCAGGAGTAAAGAAACAGAGGTAAGAAAGAAAAGGGGTGGTAGAAGCAGTTAAAGATCTGTCAGAGGCTTTCCATTACAACAGCAGTGTAACTGTAAAAGAATATAAGCAGGAAGCCATTTCGAGGACCCTAGAAAGGCTTGAGAAAGTGTGGCAAAAATGAAACAAACTGAAAATACAGATGAAACAGGCAGGAGGTAGGAAAGGGAAGGAGAGATGCCACATGCCTGAATGGTGGTAGCAACAAAAAACCCACACGAGTGAGAAACAGGATAGGAAAGAAATAAAATTAATGCTTTTATCTCATCTATTTCTTTAGTGGCTGAGCGATAAAGACAAAATAAATGAACTAACAGGAGAAGTCTTATTTCCTTAAGTACAGCTTTCTTTCATTCCTGCTTACTTGAAAGCCCATTTAATTTAAAATATGTATGAAGAAAAGGGAGAAGCTGTTAGTCTATAGCCTTGCAAAACAAGGTTCAATTTGAAGCACTTTTTTTTATGGCCAGGTTCCAAAGAGCAGTCAAATGGGATTTACAATGCCAGTGTTTACAGGGTCTCAAGCAAAGCAGCCTTAGATAGCTGCCACCATAACTTTTCGGGTAGAGATGGCTACAGTAAGTTGTAGGCTACAATTAAAGCTCGTTTGTTACACTTTTCTTCTCAACATTGAAAAGGTTAAGGACGCAGGGGTCTCAAAGCCACTAAATTATCTTTCTGGCTTAGACCATCCATAAATACCACAGGAAGGCCCAAGGAGTTTTCTTTTTTTTTTCTTTAAGGGTGAATTTTTTCCATTAGAAAGTGGTGAAAGGACAGAAAAAGGGGAAACATGATGAAGTGCCACACACTTGAGTTTTATTTAGCTAAAAAACCTCCTCTAGATCTTGCTCTGTATCTGTTCTGCAGATATTTTTTCTATGCCCTTTTCGTTAAAAAACCCAACCTCTACAAATTGTCTGGACCTTTTTTTTGGGTTTGTTTTTTTGGTTACAAAATGTAGAGAAGTCTATTTTCTATTTAGAAATCTGAACTGATAAAAGGACAAATAAAATGCTGGGCAATAGCTTGCCCTGAATATCACCAGATTCTGTCTAAGAAGTACTGTTTCAGGCAGCTGATACACTCATCAGAATCTGAATTCCCATCAGCTGATTTAGTAAGAATTTAATAATGCATAATGCATTATACAACCTGAGAAAACATTAGCTGGCTAGTTCAAGGAGATAGAATTATTCTGTTTTGCTGGAATCTGACAATGAATCATCACTTCCTTCATATTCCATGTTGCTGGGTGCCTGTCTGGTTGATAGCAATCTGAATCTGGAAGGAAAGTCCTTCAGGCCGTCCTAACATAAGTCCCACAACATTAAAAATAGGTCAGCCATAAATTTTCAATTATGATTTTGGTTTGGCAAGAGATACTATGACAATCTGAATATAGATTTTAGAATTTTATCAGCTTAATATTGTCAAGTAAACCAATATTGTATTTTTCCACGCCCAGTGATGAGTTTTCCCCTCAGACAGCAGAGTCTTAGGATAAAGCACTCCTAGCAAAAACTACTCAGTGTCACATCTGTGCCAAGATAACTCATTTGCACTGGAGCCCAGCAATCTTGCTGGCCTCAGGATACAATGCAGAAAGCACATTTTGACATGGTTTTTCTGACATGGTTTTCCTCTATCTCATTAAATAAATATAAACAAGAATCACTTTCGCTCTGCTCAAAGGTAGGAAGAAAAAAAAGAAAACCACAGCTGGTACTAGATTGAAAACATCCTAGCGAGAGGCAGGATAGCAATGACACTCTAAATTCTCCAGGGGATTAAGTGGGGAGGGGGTAAAATCAGAGTTTATGGACTCCCTCACCCTGGCCATCTTCTCTGGACTACACTGAGGGAGGCCCCTTCAGTCCAACCAACTGTCCAGTCTCTTGTAACTGCCCTGATGTTATATTTTAATTTCTTTATTTTCTTGGAGCCTTTGGATAAGACAGCTTTCTAGAAGCTGTTGTTATAGCAAGTTCAGTCTTCAGGCTTCCAGTGTTCTGCTTTTCTAGAGGAAGGCTTGAACAATGCTGCACCTCTCCCAGGGGTTGAGCAGCCACTGTCGAAGGAAATTCAGAAAAGTAGGTTCTCTAAAATAAGTATTAGAAGAAAGCTTGTAACTGAAATTATTTAGGATTATATTTGGGTTGAAAAATAATAGGATAATGATCTATGAAATGTGAAAGTACAAAGTAATGTAAAAGTACTTTAGAAAATAACAAGTTATGATAAAGAAATGACATTAATTCTGCAAGACATCCCCTTCCCTCATACAACCCAGCTTCACCTATGCTTGTTAGAAAAAGGACATTGTTTTTAACAAGAGACAAGATCCGTAACAAAATTGTGTCCATCATTTTCTCTGACAGATAAGAGTATGTATTGGCTCCAGGAACTGTATAGAAGACAAGGAAACAACTGGGGTTCCTTCCCAGCACATACAAGAACCTGCCAGGTCCTGTCAAAAAAGCAATTAGTATGATAATTTAATATTGACTGTGTTGTTTGCACATAGCCCTTAATAATGTCATACGTGTGCATATAATCTCTGTGCAATTTATTTTGAATGGTTTCATACACTGCTCATCAATTTTTTTTTTTTTAAATTATTTTGAGATCTGAAGAAAATACGGACAGGAAATGCAGAAAGAAAACAACACAAAATTCACACAGGCCTATAAATCAAACAAAACTAAATTTTCTCTGAACTGCCAAATGTAAATGCTTTCACAGACAAATTTGTGATTCCATGCAATGGTTTCAGTGATTCACATGTTTTTTCCATAGTTGTAGAGGTATGTATGTCACCGCTTTAATGAAACCTCTCATCTTCAGGCGGAGGAGCTGAATGGAGCTTCTGCCAGGTCTGTTTTACTGCCCTGACCTGTAAATGTTGCACACCTCGTTATTCCAGCTGCAGGTAGCCAGCTACCTGTGAACGACCAGCTTTGCCAACAGGCAGAGCACAACAAGGATTTAATTGCTGTCGCCTTTGGCATCCTTCACCCTCAAGGGATGGCAACAGTTATTTCCATTGCAAAATAGAGCAGCTACTTAGTGGTCTTTCACCTGGAAAAGGATCGAGAATGTAAGTGTTAATTAATCAAAATTGAGTCTGTCAACTGCTTTTAACTTCTTCTCCAACACTGCAAGACTTAAAAGTTCTTCTGGAACTGCAAGCCTCAGGTCTGTAGTTGCCTCGTGGATTTTGAAAATCATGTCCAGGCCAGTGGTAATTAGAAGGTGGCTAGGCAAGGAAAGCATTAGAGGCAGGGAAAGCATTATTGTCTTCTGCTCCGTGTCTTTTATCCATTTTTGTGTAATAGTCCTTGGCACTTCGGTGAAAATCAGTGCTCACAACACAGCGTGTCCCCAGGATCTGCGCACTGGACGGGCTCGGCGGTGTCCTGAGCCCGTCCTCGGCTGAGCAGTGATTTCCACTCGTACTACGGAGAACACAGTGCAGCAGACTGGCAGGACAGGCCCCTCTCAAGGCAGTTTTCCTTGTCACCGAGGGCTGCAATCCCTGCAGCGCGGCATTGCCCCGGCCATCAGCTCTGGACTGAGTTTGCAAGGCCTCAGCACTGAGGTTTGCCAGTCCTGCTCTGGGTGAGCTTTTCTCGACCCGCCTGCAGCTTCATTTCCCTTGCTTTTGCTGTGACAGCAGTTCCTCAAACTCACTAAAAGTGTCCATGGCTAATTTGTCCTACTTTTGTTTGTCTCGTGTGAAACAAGTGCAGTTTTTTACAGCAACAAACACTTTGCGCAGAGCAAGGTATCTGTGACTGACGCGAAGGCCCAGCGCAGGGAAACACAGCCCTGGTCCGACAGTGAAGAGGCAGAAAGGTGCAAAATTGTGTTACAAAATTGACCAAAAATAACCCAAAGTGGACTCTAGACCAAGGCAGAAGCAGCAATCAACAACAGCATCATATTCCTGCCAGTGAGGGACCCCCACAAGATACCTCCCCTCTCAGCACCAGCATGAAAGACCTCACCTCAGGAACAGAGGAGCAGTGGGAGGGTGAACATACTAGAGGTTAAGACATACACATTTAACTATTTTAACTGCATTATTTTTCTTTCGGCAACAATTATGTTTGGATTTATAATGATTAAACTTCAGATTTCCATTATATTAACAATACATTCTTGGATTTATTTAGATACAATTAAAAAATTATAAGAGGGTAAAATCTCGGCTTCATGGTAAAATTATTTAGAAATTATTTCCACTTCATTAGATTCAGAATTTGTCCTTGTGTATGGAGAATGTTACAAGTATTTTTATTAGTTTTAAAAAGATTTAGATATTTTAACTGCTTTTAACAATCCAGTCATTCCTGGACTTCAAAAGTAAGAGTTTTGTTAAACTTTGTTAAGCTCTGCTCTCCAGAAACATTAGATAATGCTGTCAGTCTTTTTTGATTTCATTGAAAACATATTAATTTCATCAAAACTTTTGAATCAGGAAATGCCTCTTGACAAGGATGGAAGCTCTGATCAAAAAGAGGGGTTGAACAAGAGGGAGAAGAAACTCAGGAACTACTGTCTAATTTGCTACTCTGTCATGGATTTTAATCTCTCTTGGGAATTATTCTTCAAAAGCAGAGATAGAGTCTATAGTGATCAAAACCCCTCAGCTGAGACATGGAATATTCATGTTTAAATTTCTGTCCCCAAAACTGTACCACCGTGGGACTGGGAAAATATTTGACATGCCTAGATTTCGTAGGAAAAGTAAACTCACAACTTGAGAAGAAAGCTAAAAATTAGTTCCATAATACATTACTGACAGCACACATGCACTACTTGCAGCACCTTTTATTTTGAGCTGTCACTACAATGACATTTAGACCAATATTTATGAAGAGTTCAGCTCTTTTTCTTCTGTGGAAAATAATCTCCTACATAATGATAAAAAGGTTCCAGTTACACCAATTAGACCAGTTTTAAAAGTAAAGTAAAAGAAGTGATAAATATGTTTTCCTTTAAAAGCATACTCATTCCCATCCCAGAAAAACACTCTTAAAGATAAGTCCACTATTTGGAATATACCTGGAGAGCTAAGAAATAAAGCGTATTAAAAACAAAAAAGTCATCAATTTATAAAGTCAGTTTCTGAGATGTTGGGGAATATCCACGTCAAAACCACCCATGTGTGCTTGTTCTTCCAACTTTCTTGCACATTTACTAGGAAAAAAGCTCTGACTTGCATAAATAAATAAAGAAATACAGGTGCAAGTTAAAGATAAATAAATACTGACAGTACCCAGTACCTGCAGAGGTCACGGTGCTCAGAACATGGAGATCCACCTCACACTCACAGCCCACCACTGGTGGCACCAAGTTGCCATGAGAGGTCTCTTACCAAGAACTCTCCTACCAGAAAAAGGATGGGTGGTGCTCGGTATATTTTATCTTGTAATGCAGAAGTAAAATTAAAAATGCTTTTGCCACACAAACGATGAACTGCATCTTTTTAGATTCATTTTTTGCTTCATTTTTATGTTCTTTTCAGGCTCCAAAGCATAAAATGTCCTTGCAGAACTCATTGTAAAACAAAACTACAAAGTCCGCACAAAATCAACCCCAAAGAAATCCTAACCCATGAAACTCTGGACGGCCTAAGCAAGTTCTGGCAGAAATCTAGGAGAAAGCTAATGTGTGCGGGTAGTCTGTGTCAAATACTTTAACATGTGTTTTGCATATCGCCATCTGTATTATTTTGCCCCTCCTGTATTTAGTGAAAGTTTAGGAATGAAAGCCTTGGCAGAACGCTCTGCAGTTGTGGCCAGAACAGGCATAACAGAAGCAATAATGCCAACTTTCAGAATGAATGTAACCTCTAGAACGCCGCTGGAGAGGTCCGGGTACCAACGTGATCTGAGTGTCTGTTCCTGGCTCCCGAGGCGCGTGTGCTACTTGCCCTCCATCCCCAGAGCTCTGCTGCCAAAAAGGCGTGGAGAATGCCATGGCAGCCTGTAGCCCCGGGGCTACAATAACCAGCCCGTGAGAAAGGACAAAGGCTGCCCAGGCCACACACCTCAGCCATGCCAGTTCGTCCCTGGGGTGTGCAACGGGACTTCCTATTTTGCCTCATTACAAATACTGCAGGCTAAACTCTTCCGAAAGATGTATCCAAATAAAAACAGCTTCAGAACCTTTACCGTAACTCTTAATGCTGGAGGAGCAGCAGATTGGCTTTTTTTCCTGTCGTCAAATTTATTTAGAGTCACATAAAGGCCTAAACATCTTATGAAAGAGCTGTAAAAGGTACTTTTTGGCTGGGTGTTTACTAAGAAGCCCAGACAGAGCTGAGCTGCACATACAGCGTGACACATTCTGGTTTTCTTTGCTTTCTGTGGATTTGAAAACCCCGGCTACTGAATTAAACATTGCATACTTACAGGTATGAGTAGTAGCAGTACAATTCTACTTAACTGTGCTCTTTTACACATTCCTTCAGCAAAAAAAAAAAATCCAACTAATTAGAGTTTATGAGAGCTATGGAGCACTGCTCTGGATGTTTTATTTCAAAGGTCATTTATAGTGCAGATTTTTATTGCAACTTAGGAAAATGAAAAATGTAAAAAGTTTCTTCTGTCACAATCAGGGTGTGAGATAAGTTTGCTTGAGGATGCATTTGAGTGGCAAGTCAAACAGATACAGAAAAGCATCTCACAGCATTGGGCTGGATAATAAATAATTCCTTTATAGTACTTTATTTCATTCCTTTTCCATTTCCAGAAATTTGCTGTTTAAGAGTTTTGCAGATAAAGCTTTCTTTTGTGTTGTAAGTAATTACAATCCTGGAGAAGAAACAACAGGATTGAAAAAAAAAATTACCCTTGTTTACTTTAGAGTTCAAAGAAATTGCTCCATTATTTCAATTTGTCACTTTATTTTTTTTTTTTTTTTACGTGAGTGTTTTTATTGAAGGCTATTTTTGTTGGCTGCATAACTTATAGACGTTACAGTGATAGCATAACTTTCTACGGTCAATGTTTTTAACATTTCCTTTTATTTTCAAAGGGATGTAAATACATAGCCTATTGACACACTAACATTTTCTTCAGCATGCTGAGTAGTAAATTTGATGTTACTGATGTCTACTGTCTTCCCATTTTTACTGTGGTGACCAACATTTGTTATAACCCAAAATTTAGATTAGATTTTTCTCTTCCCAAAATCAACAAGACTGAGATATTCCTGACTGATGCCTCAAAATGGAGAGAAAAATAAATATTCTTCTTTGGTGTGATTTCTGGATATTCAGAGAAAAAAAATTTTTGGGGAATTCTGAGGTTTGTTAGATGGTGCAGTTAAAGTGATCTATTTTCTAAACAAAGCTGAAGGAAAGACTCACCTATGTAAATTTTCAGTGTCTTCTCACTGAATAACCTCTACTTTACTTTTAGCTTTTGATTTGTTCTCTAAACAGGAGGCTTTGGAAATCACTGAAAGACACCTACTGCTCCTGGAGAAAGAGTTTGCAAAAGGGATCAGTTGTTATTAACAAATACCAACAAAAATCATGATGAACTATTTGCCTTCTATTTGAAATGTACAGACTAATTAAAGAAAACCTTTTTCCTACAGGCAATTCACCTTGAAAGGAAAAGAAATCCCTTTTTAAAATTTTATGTACGACTCATTTTATGGGGAGAATACATATTCCATAATGTTTGTGTTTATGAAGCTGAACAATAAAAAATACAGCAATCACAAGACAGACACTTAAAATTATAAATTTTTGGCTTTAGAATTGCCATTCAGAAGTTCTGCATGCAGAGGGCTTTTTTAGCCTTCCCTCCTGCTACAACAGGATGTCATGTACTGGAATCTACTTTTGCAACGTTTAAAATGTTCCAATACAGCTGCCACTGTAAATCTTACTGGAACAACGAAATAAGCTTCTAAGTGAGAGCTAGAATAAAAACATCACAATTCCTATTGAGTTATGCCTCACAGCCAACTGATCTTAAGAACTGTCCAAGTTATGATCGGAGCTTATCTTGAATGAAGAGCATTTCTAAGACCACTTGGAGTGGGTTAAATCCCTGGTAATTCCAACACAGGGTTCTGCCATGTCATAAGTGGGGAGAAAACATCCACTTACAAGGCTTTTCCTTCTATTTAAATGAAATTTGTGGACGGTCAATCTTTGCGACACTTCTTTTCTTTTGAGTTCACAGGTGTTAAGAGAAGCAACAGACAGACACAGCTACTGTGTGACAAGACTTAGTGAGCCTAATGAAGTTCCTTTGAAATTTAAGTAGAAGCTGAAGAAGGTATTTCATGGCCACATTTTGGACTTTGACAGAAAAGTACCAGTGTATCCCAATTCAAAACAAGTCCTTTTACTGCAGGCTTAAAAAAAAAAAAAATATATATATATATATATTTATAAAAGTAGCTTCTCCCCTGCCAACTTCATTTCCATACCTTCTGAAATGACTGTGCAAGCTCTGCAAAGGGACATTTTGTTTTATTGCAGCCTCGATTCTGGTCGTAGAAGTCATTATGAGGTAAATGAGTGGAGCTATGAAATGAGTGAAACAGGTCTGCAGGCAGCAATAAGAAACAGCATGGTTTCCCCTCTCTTTCCACATCTAACCCCAATAAAGTGAATTTTGGATTGGTGACAACAAAACTGAGGAAAACAGGACCTGCTCCCATCAGCTGTGTTGGAGCTTCTATTTCACAGCAACATACTCAGATGTGCACTGGCAAAAAACCCCTCTCAAATCCCACTGACCATACCTGTGTCTGAGCACAACATCAGATAAATGGAAATATAATTACAGCTTGGGTTGGATCTCGAGGAAGGTAGATCCTTAAATGCTTCAATTAGTATGTTCTTGTAACCAACTCAATAGATTTGACTTGAAGGACTTGAGAGTTAGCCCCTTGTTTTCTATCTTATTTTCATCATAAGCAGGGAAAAAATGTCAACGTTAATCAAGTGGCAACAGGCTAAACAAGTTAGTAAATAGAAGTTATGAGCTCTCTAATTTTTAAGAGCAAGTGCAGCAAATTTTTTAGCCTAGATACTCGTAGCAGTCTTAAGCATTGCCAATTAACTTCCAGTCACCTCATTTCTCAGAGAGAATTTGAACAGTCAGCAGGAAACATCCTAAAAAAAAGCCAAGTCCATACAAAAGACAAAAAGATAAAAGATAAAAATGAAATAAACAACTACTAATGGAGAATTAAATTGGTAAATCAGAAATGCCAAGAGGAGGAACTCGCTGTTAAATCTTCTGTTCCCCTGGACATGTGTAAAGCTAGAATTCAGATCCCAGACTGGCTTCTGCCCTTCAACACAGACTACTGTTTTTCCTTTCAGTTAGGATTCCTGCCTTACACTCTTCTCTTAAATATATGACTAGACTGGAGGAATTTGTGGTGTTATCCATTTCCATTGTAATACACTGACTGACTCAGAGCTAGGTACAGAGGAGTTTCTTTTCCTCTTTCCAAAATCTGTTGGGTTTTTTTTCCCACAGCACGTTACAGGGAAGAAACAACTTGCAGATGGCAGAATACTCCCAAACACTCTGAAAAAACAATTATTTTTCACCACTAATTTGATTTGAGAGTGGTTTCTGTGCTGCTTTTCGTGCATGAGACACAAAGAGAAGGCTTGAGCCACAAATTTACTGTGGTGTTTTGTAGAAGATGGATAAAACCAGGATGAAAGCCAATTTCATAGGTTTTAGTACATCCTGCTCAACTCACCAGTGGCATGTAGGAAACAGCAGAGAGGTGGATGGTGCACATATAGCAAAATGCTAAGAAATATTTTAAAGAATATTCAAAACATTGCATTTCCAGTAATAATGTATTGCAAGTTCATTCCCACATAGACTACACTTGGTAGCCTCTGTAGACTAAGAAAACAAGGGAAGAAACAACAGGAGAGATTCACTGGCAGTTGTTGAAGGAAGATACCAAGAAGAATGCCTGAGAATTTTACAATCTTTTAGCTTTTAAGGAAAATTGAAACAAAGTATGCCAGCATACATCTTGGCATTAATTTCTTGTATATGCAGGTAATTACAATAATTCAAAATTCAAGGCTTGTGTTGTATCACATTACCATATCTATTTCACAAATGAAAGGAGAAATGCCATACTTCCAATGGCAAAATAGTTAAACTAAACCACTAATCTGACTTATGTTTAACACATTAATATTAACACTGATTTCCCATTCAAAAAAATGCTCTCATACATTCTACTGTGTTCAATTTATTTCAAAATACAGATTTTGTCCATATTTTATAGTTATTTAAAAGTATTTATTTCGGTATATAGAGATAAGAAAAAGAAGGACAGAAGCAAAGAAAAGCAAGTAATAGAAAAAAGGTAAAAGAAGGCACCAGGGAAAAAGTAATACATAATTAACAAATATAACAATCTGTATATGGATTTCAGACATACTTGCGCTTCTCTGAATAGCTTTTGAGGCAATAAAGAATTTGTTTTCAAAAGTATTTTCTTCATTACTTGTGATATTAATCAATTCCTTTCATTTTCCATGATATCAGAATTAACTTAGCCACTGTTAAACCATATGATAGTTTCTCTAGGAAACTAAATTGTTATCTGAGAGTTGGGTTCTCTTTGCTCTTGCTCTCTCAGAGAGTTTTACACTGTGAGGATTAACCTTAGAATGGGACAAGTGTTGACATCTCTTGAAGCATTTATCCCTCTCCAGTTCAAGCCACACCGTTTTGGCCCTAAATAGAATCACCACAAGGTCTCTTGGGATGAAAAAACAGGCAATCAGTAGGGAAGCAGAGCCTCTCTTCCAGGTGCCTGTACTGCTGGAGTGATGGACAGCTGGAGCAGAGGGGCACTGCCTCCATGCTTCCCCCAGGAGCACTTGCAATCTGGCCTCCAAAACATATTTTCAGATTTCTCAGTGGCATTTTAAATTTTAATCCCTGTTCTCTGACAAAAAAGTGCTCTTTCAATTAACTGCCCCCCTAACTTGGCACCTAACCACTACGCTTCCCTTTTGATGGAGGAAATCTCAATTGGAATAACAGCATTTAAGGCTGTTAAAGTGACATTTTATGTACAGGTCAATGCTATTATCACTTTTATGCCTTGCATGCTTATATAAATTGAATCATGGAATTTATATATACTCAAATATAAACTCAAGCTTGGGGGAAAAAAAAAGAAAGAAGAGAGTTCTCTGGGGTCACCCAATAGCAAACACCATCTGTTGTTCTTCTGAGCTGAGAATGATGAGACATATTCCTGAAATTTCATGATTGCACAGTGTCCATGGATAATTATATAAAGAAAATTTTGCATGACATATGCTACATTATAAGAGTACTTGAAGCATATCACCAGTACCAAAGGGAAAAAGAAAACCTAGGATATGCCAAATTTTCAGAAAAATATATTAACCTTAGCAGAAATAACCCTTCAGTTTAAAGCACTGCTGCTCTAGTATCTTTATGTCACTCACTTATTTTAAAAAAAAGTTATTTTAAAAAAGAGCAACCCCCCCTATATTTTTTTATACACATTTCTATATCCAGGTCCCCTGTCAGTACAAATTGGATAAATTTCCACACATGTACATTCATGCTCTTGAATGGATAGTTATGCATTTTTACATGCCTTCAACTTCTAAACCCACCTATTCTCTGACACTTGTCCGTGAACATTCAAAACATATACCTACCATACTTGTTTAATTTTTTGTATTTGTTGAAATGACCTACCAAGAATGCTTTACCAAATCTGACCTTTGTTAAACTACAATCACATCCTTCAAAATGATTTTTTCTTTAAATCCATGAGAGATGGCTAGGAAGGAAAAAAAGTAACAACTGCAAGAGAAGTTATTTTTACTTTTAAAAGTAAAAAGCAAAGTGTTTTTATTCAGAGGTTTACCCAGTTGCATTGCCATAACTTTGGTGCCTTGTGTCTTGACTAAGCCATTTAAGGCACGTGGTAGACTCACAGAGCGGCTGAGGGTGGAGGGACCTCAGAAAGTCACCTGGTCTATCCCCCTGCTCAGGCAGAGTCATCCAGAGCCCAGTGCCCAAGGCAGTGTCCAGTCTGCTTTAGAATTTCACCAGGGATGGAGACTCTACGACCTGCCCTGGCGCTTGGCCATCCTCACAGTGAAAAAGTGATCCCACACGTTCAGAGGGAGTTTTCCATGTTTCGGCTTGTGCCCATTGCCTCTTATCCTGCCGCTGGGCACCACAGGGAAGAGCCTGGCCCCATCCTCTCTGTGCCCTTCCTTCAGGTATTCATACACGGTGCTGAGAGCCCCCCTGAGCCTTCCCTTCTGCAGGCTGAGCACTCCCATCTCCGTCAGTCTTTCCTGACATGGGAGATGCTCTAGCCCCTTAGTCACCTTAGTGGCTTTCCAAACCATCCACGAGGACCATCTCAGGGCTGAAGGAGCTTCAGCAGCCTCTCCGTGATGTCCTGGCAAGCAGCAAACCTCCCTGGCCAGAAGGTTGCGTGGGCAGACAGGGGACCTCCATCCCACTCAGCAAGGCGTGTCCCACTGCCATCCAGCCCTCCTTGCCCCTGTGCAGCTGCAGGGCTCAGGCCGGGGCAGCTCAGGCACTCTCTGTCCCCGAACCAGGCGTGTGTTTCGTCTGCACTGACAGTCCAGTCATGAGGCAGGGATCAGTCGCTGCCAATTGATGGGGGAGGGCGCATCCCTGTGTCAAACCCCCCGGGAAAGGCAATTAAAACTCACGGGAACAATGCATCCTAATGGATGCCAGTGTCTATAGGGCCCTTGGAGAGATGCCAAGAAGAAATTGCAGTTGCAGTTGGAGGATGGAGCTGTATCCAGCTTCTGGATTTCAGGTTAAACTACACAGCATAAGCAAAAAATTCTTTCCTGCATGTGTAGCTGCATCTGCTGTTTGCTAGACTGAAATTCAACACCTTTGCAAAATAAGTTCTGTGTCAATTTAGAAACAATGTGTCAACATTGCAGATAACTTTGCTGTTTAAAAACTTTTTAGTTTATCTTCACGATTTCTGTTAGATTTATAAATCTTTGACCCCAGATTACAGCTGGTTTCTAAACAGCAGCAGCTTCTAGAAACATTCCAACACCAAATAGCCCATAATAACAGAGATAATATGTGCAATCAAAGAGGCACAGTAGCACAATTAACCAGAAAGATCAGCCTGGCTATTTGTATAAAGTCACAGTGGATCTAGTGTTGTTGTTCTGCAAACTGTTTGGAGCACAGATACCTCATATCTCAGCTGAAATAGAAATATTTTGCTGCCACTTTGCCATTCAACCAATAGCAGAGCATGCATAAAAATACATTTTATTGCTAGAAGTGAATGATATAAGTGTTAAATAGTCATCACATACTCAATATGCTACTTAAAAAAAAAATTTTAAAAAAATCTGGGGTTTTTTTGTGTATGGTTGAACAGAGGAGTTCAGCTCTGCACATTAAACTCTGACAGCAACTCCTGTGCACATGTTCCTTGTATTCTTTGGAAGGGAAGTGGTGCTTGAGGGAAGCTTTTCACTCATGGAAGTCCAGGGGCAGTTCTCCTGTAGGTTTCCATGCATAAAAGTTGACACAAATTGGATGGATCAGGTAGGGAGTGACTTAACATCTTGTGATGTTGTGCTAATGAAACGCAGATTTATTGACTGCTTGATAAAAATCCTGTCCGTCTTGACCCACGATTCTCAAGAATCTCAACACACAACAGCATATGTAGATATTTTATCTGCATCTGGGTTAGGATGGCTACATTAAACCTATTTTTTGCAGAAAGCAGAAATCAACAAGAGCTTGCCTTTCATTTTCATCTGAAGTTTAGGGATAGCACTTAGTAGTAGAAGTTATTTTATTCTCAGGTTGCATGATTTTACTGGTATGCCTGAAAACTTTTTAACAAGTAAATAACATCCACATCCAAACCATAGCTCCACAAATGAATTTATTATTTTCTACTACAGACACTACAAAATAAATTAAAAATCCAGCCCTTAATTCTGACTAGCAATCCTCCTTTTCTAAATCCTTTTTATCACGAAGAACTATGAAATGCCTGAGATATAAGATTTAATTTGAGTTCTGACTCAACCATCTAACAAAAAATATTGCCATTGGTCAAAAGGGATGATATGGTGGGTTTACTCTGTGATGTAAGAATATAAAAATTCAGTTATTTTAAAAAACTCAAGAGTTGCACTTCTACACGCTCCCAGACACTGCAAAGTGCTTCCTTAAATAGCAGAAACCAGAAAGGCGAGTGGAGTTAAGGTACTTTGGTGGTCTCCCTCAGCATAATGACACCTTTGAGAGGGACTGAAGTGAGTAAAGGGTCGCCCTGTCTTTGCTGGTTCCCTGACAGCAGCTCCTGCACCCCGGCAGTGCCACGTTTCACTCGGTTCTGCTGCTGATTTCGATTCCTTATTTCCTTGTGGCTGTCAGCAATAAAGAGGTAGCACAACCCATGGATTAGGCAGCACTTCAAGAGTGTCCAGGGGGTTTTGTGGAATCTCTGAGCTCCCCTTCTGGCTCAGTGACCACCTGCCCTCCCAGATGGAACAACTGCCGTAGCTTTGACTGGTGCAGACCTCACTCCAGAGCAATACAAAGTCTTGAATGCACCCAGCTACTTCGTCATGGATGGGATTTAAGCTCTCAAAAAAAAAAAAAAAAAAAAGAAAGAAACCATGTGAATTGATTCCAGGTCTTACAAGATCTAACTTGTAGAATTTTATGGGGTGAGATGAGGGCATAATCCTTTATCTCCATACCCTTATAGAGGAAATCACAGTTCTACTCGTGACACTCACCTTTGGCAAAGAAATACACTTTACATGCACTTTAGAGCGAAGGGTGTGGTTTGTGCTGCTAATATCACTTATTTCCTTCAGTAATCAATAGAGAGAAGTGGATGTTCTCAGACCCAAGGCACCTAAAATGGCCTTTAGAAGCTAAATGATGATGGGAATATTGCCTAAAAGTGCTCTAGGAATTCCTGCCAGATCAGACTCCCAGGGAGGGAACACAGAATTTACTAATGCTGATGTTTTTAAAGAATGGGAAAAGGGATAAATTGTATGGACTTGTGCACATTGTGAGCTATAAACAGAGGAAAAAGGTGAGGGGGAAATGTGAAAGTAGACAGAATAGCAGACACTGTGGTAGTTGTGGATTTGTGTATAGAAAAAAGAATAAAATACAAATATATATATATGAGTTATATATTTGATTGCATACAACTGCAATATTGAACCATAAATGATTTGCATAAATAACCTTTTAAGAGATAATAGAAACAATTATTGAAGATTACTAACAAAAAGGAAAATAAATGAGGAGAAGAATAACAAAAGAGTTTGTGGTTTTAAATATTCAGAGATGTTTTCAGAGTTGAATATTAACATTTATAAAAAAACACATGCCCTATTCTAGAATTAATTTATCAACATTTCCCTTACAAAGTCAAGACAAATTTTGGAAGGTCAGAGATGTTTAAGATCTCTAGATAGAGATGTGATTTGTCATCAACTTTTGGGGGTTTTCTTCCAACTGATAATAACCTGTGATCCTGTAGCACAATCCCTTCTCTGAATTAACTGGCCAGTTGGTGCAAATTCTCCAATGGACCTTTAAAATGAATTAAATTGTTTCTATTATTTCAGTATGAGTAAGGTTCATGTGTAGTCTTTGTACGAGGTTGGCAGTCTTCAACTACTTTCCTGCGTTGCCTATTCCAGCATTTTTTACTGTAACTCTTCTGCTCTGGAGTTGACAGGATCAAGCTGATTGTGAACCTCTTGCCTTTGGACCTTCCAAGAGACATGTACCTTAAAAATGCAATATGCACTGGGAGAAGGGAAGTAAACACTTGCAGATCCAGAGCTGTGATCGTTTCATATCACTTCATCTCTGTTATTCCAACGCTCTTCCCCTCCTTCAGCGTGGAGTCTTCAACATCACACTCAGTCCTTCACAAACTTCACCAAAGCGGGTCCTTCCCACAGGCTGTAGTTCTTTAAGAAATGCTCCAGCAGGGGAGAATACTTCCATTAGGGATTTTTATTGCCATTGTGGAGTAACTTTTCCGCTCTTCTTAAATATTGTTATTCCTGAGGCATTATCACTGTCACTGATGATCTTGGCCTTGGCCAGAGTGGGATTCCCCTTGGAGCCAGCTGGGATGGGCTCTGTTGGACGTGGGGGAAGCTTCTAGCAACTCCTTAAAGAAGCCTCTCCTGTAGCCCCCTGATACGAAAACCTGGCCACATAAGACAAAAACATTTCACCCCCCATCTCTGGAAATTATATATTTAAGAATTATCTTTAAAATCCACAATCATCACACAATCTTCCCAAATTTCACTCACATCAACAACAACAAAAATAATTCTATGCTTCAAAATCATCATCAAAACGCCAAAGAAAAGTGGTTTACACACAACTTACACACAATCCAACACTCATCCTTTTGCCACAATTATGACAAATTAAAGTTCTCTACGATCTTTTTGATCTCTGACATTGTTCAGTTCATCTTTTGCCCGTTACCTCTCTCAATTACTATCTTTATTTTGAATTCTTCATGCCCCAGGTTGGATGTCAAAAGAGAACTGCGGTGCACTGACCGTGACTGGATGCCATTCAAGCTGCTCTGTGACTCCCCTCTTCAGCAGGACAGGAGGGGAGAAAATGAGATGGAAAAGAACCCATGGAATAAGACAAAGCCAGTTTAATAAAACAAAGAATAGGCCACATGTGGAAGCAAAGGAAAGCAGAAGATTTTATCCTCTAATTCCTATCAGCAGACCATGTCCAGCCACTTCCCAGGAAGCAGGGCTTCAGCACAGATAGTGGTTCCTCTGGAAGACAAATATCATAATGAAATATGTCCTCCCTCTTTCTCCTCTCCTCTCCTCAGGGTACGGAATATCCCTGCAGTCAGTGTGGGTCATCTGTCCTGGCTCTGTCCCTTCCCAAGGTCTTGCCCATTCCCACCTTACTGGGTGAGGGGATGTATGCTGGACAGATGGCCTTGGTGCGGTGGGAGCACTGCCCAGCAGTCCCAAAACATGGCTCTGTTTTGGGCTTTTTCCCTATGTTGTCAACTTCCTCCAGCCACTTTTCTTGAGAGCCAAACCTGGGTTTTGGATGGTTACAACTCAGAAAAGACCCTCATGTAAAAATACAAACAGAGCAACGTGAAAGTTCCTTTAGCTGTCGGGGTATTTTCAGAAATTCTCACTCTCATTCTTGTCAGTTCTCTGGTTCAGTGCTGCTCTCAGACAGAGGAATACCAGTGCACGAAGGCTCTCAGGCACTTGCCTGACTAACATTAATTTATTAAGGTGATCAGCTCCTAAGATACAGGACTGTCACTGCAGAACTTTTGTGATCATATAAAACAAAACTTCTGACACAGAACTGAGTGACATTCACACCTCATAATAATTCTTAGGATCTTGGAGATCCCATAGGATTCTGGGTCATACCATAGCAAGATATACCATGATCTTGGTGTTACTTCTCTGTCCTTTCAATGGGTGCACAACTCTTTCAGTTGCTTATATCACATCTCTGATGGAAGTGCTTCCCAGTCCAGTGCAAGAGGAATATCAATCTATTAAATCTATTTTCCAATCTAAATGATTCTAAGATTCTATTTCTTAATTGTATCTTACTTTTCCTTATCTCACAATTTCTACCCAGAAGCCAGGATTTCTGTCCACCCTTTGCTCTTACTTGTGACATACAAAGTCACTTGTGGTGAGACAGTAGGAGTGGCACATAAGGAGCTCCCAAATTTTATCTAATATTTAAAAAAAAAAAGAAGAAGAAAAAAGAAAAAAAGACATGACTTGAAATAAGTGCCCAGAAAATTAGGTAGCAGATGACTTATCTTCTGGAAGATAATGAGGAGAGATTACAGAAGAAGTGAAATGTTTTATCAGTGTTCCCATGGAAACTGAAATAGGTGTGATAACAAGCTTTTAAATTTCAGCAAATTTCCCAAGAACATGAAGCTGGATCCTGCTAAACAGCCAAGGCCAAAAGCCTCCTGGGTTATCCAGAACAGTGTTCAGTCAGGCTCAGTGCTCAACCTCCCAGTCTGCGCCTAAGAAGGAGAAAGGAAGGGCCCTGCTGTGAGGAGACAGACAACTGATAAGGGAGAAGGACAGGAAGTATGCAAAAGCAACCCCAAGACAACAATTTTACTGCAGTTTATGCTCAAGAGATATTTTTACAGGATCACAGCTACCAGTCTTGTCAGGACCGGGTGCTGTCCTTCGTCCCACAGTGAACTCTGCTTTCCGAAAGCAACAGCTCCCTCCACGGGCTTTGGAACAGAAGCCTGGTTCGTAACCCGGGATGAGGAGAACGACGAGTTCTGAAACTCCCACCCCGTTCTTCAGACACGACATTTCCACTCGGCAGGGAGTAATTACTGTAGGTGTAAATCTTCAGCTTCCTGTTTTTGCAAGATGTAATCTTGCATGAGTGCCTCTCACTGCTATAAAATTTGAAAAGCCTTTTTTGTTTATAGTGTGCCAATCCAAAGTTGGGCTTGCTTTGCCGTTTCTTGTTCTGACTGACAGTTTGTGCATCTAATATCATTAGTACCTCCACTGTTTTCTAAAACAGTAATTTTTGTAAGAGGAGAATGAAGTTTCATTTAAAAATTTTCACATGCTGTCATAGAGGATTAAAGAGAAAGTATTTGAAACTGTCTGGTGTTCTAAGAGGAACAGTCTAACATGACAAGACCTCTGCAGCTCTTGTACAGTAGAATATGCCACACTGAACAAAATACAGTAAGCTCTCATGCTGCAAGGTAGATGTTGCTCAGCATATTCATGGCCATTTTATGTTTCCATTTCCCTCTCAGTCTTCCAAACATATTCTACTGGGGTTTTAGAGATACTTTGGCTATAGCAGAACAGACCTTTTCTCTATGCAAATGTTCAGGAAAGGATTTTGTTAACAAAGAAGGCCAAGAAAAATTAAATCAGACAAAAGAAAAGGACTAGGAGCAGTAAACCTTCTATTCAGAAACCACTGAGCACTAAGTTCCAATATTTTACTAGGAAAATCAGCTGTTACCTTCTGAAAACCCTCCACTTATGACTTTCCTCTAGGCCATGCTATATTAGTGAATCCCCGAGAGTACAGAACCCATAGTAATCAACTTTGAGGTACTCTGAAGAAATAGACTTCACAGAGGGACAAACCCGGGCAATTGCCACACAATTCACTAAAGTGTCCTTACTATAAACCAAGAACTATGGTCTTGCAAAGGTATCAATAACTACCTAAAGACATTCTTTTCATTCTTGTGCTTTTGTGTTGGCTGTGAGATGTTTGCCTTTAGATTTCCCTGTTGTTATATCACAATTATATAATGTATCATAATTTCTGGAAAGATGTAGCAGTGCTAACTGCATGCCAACCTACTCTCCCTTAGTCTTGTCCTGTCACTCCAGGCCCTTGTAAATTTGCTACATCATCTACAGGGAAGTCCGGACTCCCAGGAGAAATCAGTGCCCTTCCAGTACCTGAAGGGCCCACAGGAAAGATGGAGAGGGACTACTGACAAGGGCCTGGAGTGACAGGACAAGGGGGAATGGCTTCAAACTTGCAGGGACTAGATTTAGATTAGATTTAAGAAGACATTTTTCCCTGTGAGAGTGGTGAGGCCCTGGCACAGGTTTCCCAGAGAAGTTGTGGATGCCCCATCCCTGGAAGTGCTCAAGGCCAGGCTGGATGGGGCTTGGAGCAACCTGGGATAGTGGGAGGTGTCCCTGCCCGTGGCAGAGGAGTTGTAACTACATGATCTTTAAGGTCCCTTCCAGCCCAGGCCATTCCATGATAAGTTATCTGCAGACATTTTGTAGCCAGTCTGATAGAAGCCAGCAATGGAGACTTTGAAAATGTCCAGTGTTTGTCACTGATAATCTGCATGATGGAGTAGAGACTCTAGCTACAGGTGATACCAGCCTGGCAGGAGTGCCTTCTGAAACAATTTTAAAAGGAAAAACTCCTTATCAAAGTGTGATGAAATTGCAAGATCTCTCATTGGGAGAACTATTTCTCCAGAGAAGGTTCCTCAGACTTCAGCTGAAGACAAGTACAGAAGTGCCTGTGTTGACAGGGGAAAAAAATTGTTCTCCATATCTAGAAAACAACTGAAGAATCAAAGAGTCTGGTAACAGATGTTCCATCAATGTGTTGGAACAGCTCAGTGGCAGTTTAAAAATATTGCTACAAAAATAAATGAATGAAACAACAGAAAAAGAAGAAAAAAAAAAGAAATATTTTAAAATTCTTAGACTAGATCCCAGCATCTGAAACATTCCAGTCTGAAACAGTAGTATGGCTTGGAATGCAAATTATCCAACAGAAATGCAGCATATCCAGGTGGAATGCTTTTCACAGGGAAGGAAAGAAGCACAATTTACAAACACCAGTAGTCAATAACTGCTTGTAAAAAAGACGTTGGGCTGTGAAAACAATGTTAAATAAATACATGCAGTAAGCATTGCTACATCTTTACAGAAATTGTGACATATTTTGTAATTATGTTATAACAACAGGGAAATCTAAAGGCAAACACCTCACAGCATATTGGCCCAAGAAATTTCCTCTAAATCTAGATAAGTAAAATTTCTAATCAACTCTGATAAGCTACCACCAATAATAAGGCAGGAGTAACAACTCTGCTATTTTGATGCTTGTGTATTTTGCAGTTGTCCTTTCAGGTAGTGTGATTGTGAGGTAAAGGCCTTGCTGAGTCTGCTGAGTTCAACAGATATTGACCTAACTTTTTGATACTGTCTGAAAGCAGCTTCTAATTTCTTCACAAGGCTGGAAAATTTTAATTCTGCTTGTTTGAATCTACACACCTCTGGTTCTGAATAAGAATATGTTTGTGTCAGAATAGGTTTTACAGTAAATATAATTAACTAACTTCCCCTGAAAAATAAAGGATTTTGAAGCTTCTGATACTTCACTGCGGGCTCTGAACAGCTGATGCTCTTTCATACTTCAAAGTCACCTTCTACAAATGAAAGTACACCAAGATTTAAGAAAGACTTTGCTTTCACATTTATAATGGTTGCACCTTACCTGGAAAACATTCTCATAATATAATATCACCTCATTATTTCAAAGTAATGGAAACTCAATCACATTCGTTTCAATTAATTATTGATATTTATAGGTGAAAACCTGGAGAAATTGCAATGTATTTGATACAGATTTAAGGATGTCTGAGGCTCTTTGGTGATATCCGATTCAAGCTGTACACTCATTTCTGAAAGTTTACACTCATTTACTACAGAATAGATACAATTTTAGTTAATCTCAGCACACATTCTGCCAAATCCAAAATGCTTGCATGCCTCAGATATCTTAGCTCTGTCCCCTTTGTCCCTGTTAGCATGTCTTTAAGAATAAAGCTTAGCTTTCAGTTATGTGCTGAAGAAGAACTGACCTGAAAAACAGATTATTCTCATATGCATAGATACAGTATCTATGGAAGCATAAATAAATCCAACAATATGCCTTTTAAATACCCTACAGACATCAAACAGCCCTAGAGTTCTGTGAGGCACCAAAATCTTGCCACAGCTGCAACACAACTAGTAGCAGTGCCTCCCATACCTACCCGTCATGGTTTAACCCCAGCCAAAAAATAAACCCCACAGAGCCATTAACTCACTCCCCATGTTGGCATGGGGGAGAGAATCAGAAGGGCAAAAGGTAGAAAACTTGTGGGTTGAGATAAAGGCAGTTTAATAGGGAAAGCAAGAGCAGCAAAACAAGGAATTCATTCACTGCTCCCCGTGGGCAGGCAGGTGCTCAGCCATCCCCAGGAGAGCGGGGATCCATCACATGCAATGGTGCCTTGGGAAGGCAAACGCCATCATTCTGAGTGTTCTCTTCATGTGCTTTCTCCCCCAGCCCTACAGGCTCAGCATGGTGCCTTACAGCACAGAATATCCCTTTGGTCAGCTGGGGTCACCAGTCCTGGCTCTGCCCCCTCCCAGTCTCTCGTGCACCCCCTTATTCCTGGCCGACTGGTGTGAGAGGCACAAAAGGACTTGATGCTGTGAAGGTGCTGCTCAGCAGGAGCTAAAATATCCCTGTGTTATCAACAGTGTTTCCAGCAGAAACCCAAAATGCAGCCCCATACTAGAGACTGTGAAGAAAATTACCCAACCTAAAGCAGCACATGACCCTGTTCCCTCCAAGCTGCCTTTTTACTCCTTGTTGTATGACACCAAACAAAGCTCTGAATATAAAACTCTATTTACTTGCATAATCATGTTATAAACTAACCATTTCACTGTAAATAACTCCTGATGAAATTTATAGTATGCCTATACTTAATTAATTCATTATTACAAGTGAAAGCCAAACATGGATTAAACACCTCCTAATGCAGCGGGAAACAAAACCAGGGTTATTTAAATAGCTGTAAGCTTTGGATACCAACACTTCCTTCAACGCAGATTATTCATTATGTTATTTATGGTATAGACTTTGTGAACGAAAAGAGTAACGATCAAGTACATTGCCTTCAGGTTAGCTGTGAGCCCAGACACTGGGAAATGAGATTGCAAAGAGGGAAGGAGAAAAAAAAAAAAAGGAAAAGCAGATCAACTTGTGAGTTACATCCACATTTTGCTGAACTGTTAACAAACGCTTCCTATTGCAATTGTAGTTTAACTACATGTCAAACAGAGCAGGCTTACTTAAAAAAAAACAGTTTAAGATTATAGATCTTCTGTTGTTTTTTGCCTCTACTAAACAGAAAAAAAATATTGTAGAACCCATTTTCAAATAAACTGTTTTTCAACAGTTGGTGAGGAAGCATGTGCTGATTTGCATGACCTATTATCTCCAGCATCTATTTGTTTGTGGTCTTTGCTTTTAGAAGTATTGGCATTAATTATAAGTATGGAAGTAATTTGAAATGTCAGTTCAGAATTTTACAGCTTGGAACAACTCATCCTTCAATAATTAAGTCAATAAAATTAACTTAATTTAATTTAAACAGCAATGCTTCTTTTTAGACCTTACGGAGTGATTACAATTAGTATTTCATAATTAGTATTTTATTGATGTCCATACACTGGATTGCCAGGTGTCATCAAGATACACCAATGACTGGAAGAAATTTGATAAACATTCAGAACGGTTGCATTAATGGCATGCCTCCCAATTATGCATTGAGTTAATGAATGCATTTAAATGTTATGGAGATGAATTTAAAGGACAGCTCAACCTTAATTACTATACCATTTCCTCCCTCTTCCCATTCTAATTATAACTTCAGTAGTTATCACCTTTTAGTATACAAATATCAGGTTCCTCTGTAAATGCAGAAATAGAATACTTATGAATTTCTTGTAAGGGTACTAACAGTGTTAAAATAACAAGAAGTCATTTTCCTGTAAAATAAAGGCCTCTAGAAATTGAGAAATGATCTTTTACCCGTCCTCCCTCATTCACATGTAATTTTCTCAAAGACTAACAGACAGGACAGGGCAGAGAGTATAACTAATGGAAACCCTTTCAACCAATACCTTCATTTCCCCCCCTATTCATTAAAAAATGCTGAGAGATAATGGAAGAGAGCATCACTGGCCAGCAGGGTGTTTGAAAGTGTGCACAGGCAGGTAGGGGAACTCTTTGCAGTTCTGTTTCAGCAAAATTTGCATCCAGGAGATGACCCTGAATGCTTTGAAATTGATGGCTCCCCAAACCCAGCGCGGCTTTGCTCTCACATGGAAATGATCTGGCTCTGGAATCACCCGTCACTAGCAGTGCTTCCTCAAAGGGGTGTGGTGAGGGGGACAGCAGTCCTGGATTCAGCGAATCCCCTGGAAATTTATTCTCTTGTGAGCACAGGCAAACCCAGGTTTTAAGGAAAAACAAAGCAAAGTTGCTCTCTCTAAGGGACAGAGATGAATCATCAGCTACCAGATGGCTAATTTATGGCTGCAATTTCTTAACTTTGACATGTTTAAAGGGACAGCTGATGGAAATGCATGCCAGGAAACACTCCTATAAAAGTTGACTATGCCGTTAGAACACACTTTCCAAACCTCTAAACCTACTCTAGCACATAAAAAAGACTTAGGAAGAATATGAGGGGATTGCTATCAGATGTGCTGGAGCTTTATAAAAGCGATACAGTTTGCACAAATCCCCTAACGCATTATAAAACAGGAAGGAACAGAAGTGTCTGAGGTCCAAGGACATTATGACATTATAACCTGCCAAAAATAGTCTGTTGTGCTTCTCAATATCTTAACATTTTTTAGAGCTTTAAAGGCCTTGAGAGTATACAGTGAGCACTATCGGCATGGAAATAGAGTCAAGGAATATTAAATAACTTGACTTGAATGGAGCTTAAAATTCATTCATTGCTACCTTGTCCAATCCCCTAATTCCTCTCTCTCCTCTAGCTGGTTTAGTTTTTGCTAACTAGTTTCTTACAAAGTTCTCATAGTTTTTCAGAGACTACTTTTGCCTGTTTCTGGTTTTTTTTACTACCATTTTCAATGCATATTATTGATAGTGGAGAGCAGCTCTTTTTGAGGAGAGAAAGATTGAATTTGCTGCTCCACTCTAGGCAAAGAGCTTATGGCTAAAGATAGTGGAGAACCAAGACAGTGTCCCTAAATAAAGACTGAAATTCTGCCTCCTCCCACCCTTGCACAGCAGTAGTGTCTGTGGTGAGAGACTCTTTCTCCTGTGCTGAAAAGGCAGTGTCTGGAAGGCAGACGACTGCACAAGTGGTACCAAGAACAGGCTGAGGCAACACCAACTCAGCATCCCACCTGATGTGTCTGCTCCTAAGTTATAGGTGTGTTGTCACTGAAGAGACAGGATATGTGTAAAGAGGGTGATCTGACAGGGAGATATATTTATTAGACTATACAGGCTTCTCACTGCACTTATGTAAATTCTTTGCCCGTTGCACCTGGGGAATTTTTTGGAGTGCAGTGAAAAGAAGCCAAGTATATGCAGCCTTTATGATTTCCTATGACAAACGTGGGGATTTCTTCTGGTTCAAACATGCCAGCATGTGAGAGGATTGTGGATGTGTTCAGGTCCCTTCCCACCACTCAGGAAAAGTCTTAGATGTGCACCACTCGGCAGAAATCGTGAGCGTCGTAGAAATATCCTAAATTGCCTAAATTTATTGAAAAGGTAGGGTAGAGAAAAAGACCTAAATGCAGATTTTTCTAAATTCAAACAGTGCTTACAATTACAGTTAAGCAGAATTGTGTTTAACTTCTATTCATGGACTAGGCCACAAGTCTCAGTAATGCAACAAGAGGCTCAAAGTGACTCTTCTGTAGCACTTAGAAGCATCTCTGCTTTACCCTCCTACATGAAATTGGAATTGGTGTCTCAGCATTTGGTGTTTCCCTTAAGAGTTCGTATTTAGATCAAAAAAACCCAACATTGCACTTTGCTAAGTAAGAGTGTACTGAATATGACAAAATCATGATCCAAGTATTTTCTAAAACTTTGAAACCAGACAACTAACAAAGTGACCTCTGGTTTAAGAAAAAAAATGCACCTTTGGAGACCTTATCAATTTTTTTTGAACTTCTGAGGTGGGAAATAACCAGGATTTCTCTTAGAAAACAATCCTACCACTTTTTATGAAATACACATTAAAAACAATGTATGGGTAAATTACTGTAAGACTCGAGTCCTACACACTGAAAGCATTTGCCTGTTGCCTTAATCTAACCACAACAAGGCCCAAATACCTCAAGTAAGTTAAAAGTCATGTGTGATTTTCTTACAGTTTCAAACATTTATGTATTTTATTAAAATCAGTTGACAAAGATGCCTTTCCGGAGCATCAAGACATTAAAAGTTTGGAAAGGCAAAAATACAGTACAACAGAATTTAGTGTATGGCCTGATAAAGGGGAAGGGGTTTTGTGTTTACATCTTTAATCAAGATGACCTTTTGCACTTGCAAGCATCAAAAATGCACATGAATGGTCTCGCTAGGTTCACACATATAAAATGGAAGGAAAAAAAAGAAAAGAAAAGATAACTCAGAAAAGAAAGAGAGTCTTCACCACTCTTCCTGAGTTCCTCTTTCCTGCTGACAAATCACCTGCAGTGTGGCCCCACCATGGGGCAGGCTGTCTTACCTTGATACAAACAACATTTCTCCATTTTACTACTGGGAACACCATCCTGGAAGGGCTGGCCTGGAAGTGGTGTTCTCTACTGCCAACACAAGCCAACATTAACTCCCCATTAAAACACATATTTGCACATTCCCTTTCATATTGTGTTCACACTGATTCTTCATAAATTTAAAAAATCTCTACAGAATTCTCTGAATTCAGAATGAAGGTTCTTCTTATGAATCTCTTGTATTCCGTTCTAACACCGGGCCTATAAATGAAGCTGATGTTTCCATTTGTTTCAAGTTCAGCAATATTCAACCGTTTCACGTCTATAGATGTAAGCCTCTCTAAAAGAACAAAACCCCCCAACCCACAGAATTCAACTCCCCAGTTTGGTGCAAGCTGTGATCTATACCCAAATTCTGTGAAACATTGTACAAACAGTGAACCATTTCTGGCTGTAATTTTTTTTTTTCTTGTAAACCAGCCTGTGTTTTGGCTTTAATCCCCTGTATAAAATCAAAACGTAATAACAAGCTCCGTGAGCAAAATGTCATTCTGTCTAGCAGCTGAAGCTGCAGCACCAAACTGTGCTAACTGGATCACTGACAGTTCAGCACTGTCAATAAATGGCAGTATTGGTATGAGTAATGTGTATACTTAGGGCTACATGTAATAGGAATAAAGTGTTCTGCTATTGTCAGAAGTGTATCATTTCAGAATCTTCCTAGCAGAATCTTGCTCGGTAGCTCAGCAGGCTGACAGACAAGGGAGCCAGCAGATAAAGACCAGCCCAGTGACAGGTATAGCTGCTACATATTTCTGGGACATCGTGATCTAACTGCAACCTTATTAGATAAACAGAGGTGAAAGGGAAAAAAGAAAAAGGAAAAAGACTTTTAAAAGGAATTTCCTCGGGCTTACGTGTGGCAGTACATGTACTGGAGACACGATGATTCTTGGCAAGGAGGAGAAGAGTAAAACCTACAGATGACAGAGGGTGGATGAAACAACCATAACTAAGAAAGCCTGGTATTGGTATCACATCTTCAGCATTGCATCCAAGTTAAAAACCAAATACTACCATTTTTTTTTTAATAAAAACCCATCCAGTTTTCATAAAGTTGTTCTTAAAAACATCTAGAGAACCATCTCTGTACATATTCAGTTAGCTGAGTACTTCTGATGATATTCCAATATCAGGCCTGATACTGCAAATTAAAGCTCTGGAAGTCATTCTGTTTTCTTACACAAGCCCCCCTCTTCCTCCCCCAGCCTGTTGAGGACATTTGCAGCTACACAAGGAACAACATAATATTGCCAGGATACTGTTTGTCCTTTATCCCAGGGGTAGGAGAGTTGGAAGAGACACATCTGGAAGGTGTGACTGACATATTAAGAAAAAAAGTGTGAAAGTGCCTAGGGGAAAGTTTAATTTATTAGAACAGCTGTCCTAGTTATGCCTCTTTCATGGCTACTGATGTTGCCTTTATGTTGATTTCCCTCAATTTGAGTGAGCAAAGCTTTTGCACTGAGGTGGGTTGACCTTGACCGGCTTCCAAACCTCCACCCAGCCACTCTCACAATGCCCCTCCTCAACAAGGCAGGAGGGGAGCAAGGTAATGGGGAAGAGCTCATGGACTGAGATAAAGGCAAGCAGCAGTTATCAGTTACCACCTCAGGCAAAACAGGGGGAAACAAATCTAATTGATCACCAATTGCAATATGGAGTTGTACATCAAGAAGCAAAGACACAAAAACTAAAACACCTTCCGCTCTGCTACAACTTCACTCCTTCAACCCCAATTGCTCTGCCTGCTCACTGAGCAGTGCAGGAACCATGGGGAATGGAGATTGTGTCCCATGGGGGTCAGGTCAGAGGCAAGAGGCAGGGACTGATGCCCAGGAAGTTCCCCCTGGACATGAGGAAGAACTTCTTCCCTGGGCAGTGACCACACACTGGAACAGATCACCCAGAGAGGGTGTGGAGTCTCCCTCACTGGAGACATTCCAGAGCCATCTGGACACAACCCTGTGCCCTGTGCTCTGGGATGGCCCTGATTGAGCAGGGAGGTGGGACCTGATGACCCCACTGTGGTGCCTTTCAACCTCATCCATTCTGGAATTCTGTGCTACATGGAACACTGTGTCTCTTGTCAGTCGCTACATGATATTTGTCTCTCTTACTGTTGATGTCAGTTTTTAGCAAGAAGATACTAATTGATATAATTAGTAGCTTGTAACCTACACAAGTTGGTCAAGCTCAATACTCTTCCCTCTGTTAAAAAATCTTGGATATATGCAAATTATCCCAAAATAGAACTCCTTATAACATATTCCTCTAGAATTTCTAAGGCTTTAAGGCATAATTCCTTGTTACTTGAGGGAGGGGTGTGTGTGGAAAGGTGTCAAAAAAGTTACAAAGGAAAAATCCAGGTTTGGGAGTTGGACATTGACTATTCTCCTAAGGAATTTAAGCTGAGAGATTTTTAATGTGTTTGTACTGGTAACACAAAGGAAATGAAAGCAAAGCAAGCAAAGAAAATTAAGTTAAATTTAGTCCACCACAGAACAAACCATTCAGGAATAGAAACATTGGATATGAGGTACTCCTTTGACAAATAGTATTTTCTATTCTCTCTTTAGCAATTACTAGCTTAACTCCCTAAACTAAGAATCAAAGGGGGAAGTAATGAAAAAGGCTTTTTTCCCTCACTTTAGTGATTCCCTGTGTATTCGTTACTACTTTTTGTTGGTCCAGAAGGCACCACTGGATACAGCACTTTAAAGTCACCACCCTGGGGTGACTGGAAGTCCACTGGAGAAACAGTTAGTAAGGATCTGCAGATACAGCTCGTTCTAAAGCAGTGTGATGTTTATTTCTACACACTTGGCCTTCAGAAAGCAATTTGTTGGAATCTACTTTAAATTTTAAACAATTCTCATGACACTTCAAAGTGTCAAGAGTTCCCTTTATTAAAAGAAAAGAAGACAACTTTATATCAAATGCAGCCTAAGCCTTCTCTATCATCTTGGTTGCTCTCGAGTTTTCTTGGATCAGAAGTCCACATAACTCTTACAGGACTGTAGTTCAATGCACCTCACTGAGCAGTACCTAAATGTAAAACTCTTTTATAGGGTTTGAGCTCCTGTTCCTGGGGTGAAACAGGGTGAAGGGAGGAAAATAAATTTTTTTCTCTTAGTGGAATTGTGTGTGTTTGGGGGTGGGGAGCATTCATTTGTGTTGTAAGGTTTTAGTTAAGTGAGAACACAGCTTGGTTTTTCCCTTTATTGTACAATGGGTTGATTGTTTGGGAAATATAAATGTATGTTGGGACAAGAGATGGGAAGTGCTCTTCACTGCTCTCAAGTAGCCCACGACGCTGCTTGAAAAGCAAACAAACAAAAACCCCACAAACAAACAAACAAAACTCCCATACAATGGATGCACCATCTCCTCATGCCCCCTGGATCACCCATTATTCCCCAGTGTAAGAGGAAATCAGAACAAAATAAGAACTGAACAACTCCAGGGAAATGTGTGCCCTTGGTTTACCTTTGGTAAGTTTAGCCTGACAGTCAGTTATACAGGACTCACACCAAGATACAGGAGATCTAGGACTGAAGAAATGAGACAGAGGTCAGGACACAGCATGAAGTTACTGACAGAGATTTAGGAAGTAATACACACGTGGACATGAAATTTCCCACAAAGGTTATTGAGGAAAGAAGTTGAAGGACAGCAGAGGGAAATAAGTTAAAATATAATCAGAATGTACTAACAGTATGAGTTTAAGGAATCTGCTATTTCTGCAAGCAGAGAAAGTATGGATACGTGTAGCACAAGGTTTGGGAAAAGTGTTAGAAAGTGTTTTGCAATGGATATAAGAACAGAGGTGTTGAATGGAGGCTGAAAGGAAGCTTCAAGCAAATGCTTTAAGCACTGAATTCAAAGGGCAAAAGTAAAGAAACAGTAAAAGCTGATAATTGGCAATAACAGATTGTGTTTTGAAGAAGGGAAATACAGACTATGCTTGTCCAGTTTGTGAGGCAGTCTGAAATGATACTGAAGCAACTGGATTTAAAGATGAGATTCCCAAACTAGATTTCATTACTTTTAATAGTTCTTCAGCACTGACATATGCAATAAGCAGAAGTGTAAGCATACCTGCTGAATAAGCCTCAATTGAAATGTTCAGAATTGATCTCTTTAGAGACTTTAAAGTTTATATACTTACACAGTATCATTTCATCATAGTTTTAGTGGTGGTATTAGTCCTGCTATGCTTGTCTTTAATATTCTTTCTGGACAGAACTTTATATTACGAAAGAAAAGTAAAAAACATGCTATTAAATAGCTGCTTATTGCAGCTGAATAGATATCTCCACAATGTCATTTTTAAATGCAGGAATTTTTCTCTCCATCTTAAAAGTAAAAGGAATCACAATCCCTGTGTCTTATAAATCAAATAGAAGGAAAAAAAAATCTGGCTTGTAACTTGTGTGGGACAGCTTTTTGCTCTACAAATACACCTGAACAATGACTTCAAACAGCTTTTTATCTTGTTTCAATCAGAAAGCTGATGTAGACAAAAACCTGCATTTAAATAGCATTATGGCTCAGATATATGCTGACAAATCCCTGAAAATTCAAAAGCAAGAGCATATTTTAAATTACATATTTAAATTTGAAAGCTTTGGCTTTTGTGGTTTGCTTTGTTTGTATGCCTTGAGTGTGGCTTTTCTCTTTTGTCCAGGTTTAATTTATAAATTGTACTTTACACAGTCTCCAAAAGTTTTAAAACCTTTTTAGCCTCCCTGGATGGCAGACAGATGAATGATTCACAATAGCTGAATTCATACTGATGATTTTTTTAAACGTTTACGATTTGACTGGTTAATATGAGTTTTGCAACGTATGATTTAAACAGTCTTCAGAGCTCTTGGGTATATGTATTTTGATAAACTTAACAATTACATAAAATCATTTACTACTACAGACAATAGTAGCTCCTATCCTTTGTCTAAATTCTTTCATTTTGAGGATTATAAATCCTGAGACCAACTGTTCCAAAGGCAATATTAAAGTCTTTAATGCTGATCCAGTTACTAGGCACATGTCCTAAACTGATGTGCCTAAATATCATAATGAAATTTTAATTGCAAAGAAAAGAACATTTCTGAAATGAAATAATGTTTTTCATTTCTACAACACCCAGGGGCAATAATTCACTTATAGACTAATGGCCTGTAAAATTCTGCCTGTTGACTGCTAACTGCAAAATTCAAGCTGTGTGTAAGAACTTGAAATGCTTCCAGCAGAATATTGGCTTTAGGATCATAGAATGGCCTGGGTTGGAAGGGACCTTGGAGTTCACCTACTTTCAACCCCCTGCCACAGGCAGGGACACCTTCCACTATCCCCGGTTGCTCAGAGCCCCATCCAACCTGGCCTTGGACACTTCCAGGGATGGAGCAGCCACAGCTTCTCTGGGAAACCTGTGCCAGGGCCTCACCACCCTCACAGGGAAGAACTTCTTCCATGTATGTAACCTGACTTCCCCCTCGTTCAGTTTGAGCCCATTACTCCTTGTCCAGTCACTAGAGCCCCAAGGAAGTTCCCTCTGGCTGCCTTGCAGGCTCCCTGCAGATACTGAAAGGCTGCTGTGGGATCTCCACACAAACTTAGGTCTAACTCTGAAGGTTTATTTAGTTCCTCACTCTTAGTAGGTCTGTATACATCCCTCAACTCACCTCTTGGTTTTACTCTGACATTAAAAGTTGTATTAGATATTGCAGCTTGCATTCAGCCCCTTGCCTCACTGCCTTCAGCAACCTGTAGACATCAACCCTGAGATAAACTTTGTGAGTGTGAATAGCAAAACAGAAGATAGCTTTTCTGGCTCTTAAAAAATTCACATCCTTGCTTGCAAAGATAGAAGGTGCATGCACATGGAGGGAATGCCTATGAGATTTTAAGTGCATCCTGTCTGGACAAGGTGTTGCTGTAGGAAAAGATAAATACCCTGTCACCTCAGGCTGGGTCCATATGCAGTGTCACTGCCATGCCTGATGGATATACTCATCACTTGACCTCCCTCTGTCAGATATGTTCTTAAAAGTCATTCGGGCAGGGAAGTTTCTCCATGGAAGAGCAGAAAAGCACATCCTGTGTTAGGGGAAAATTTTTCATAGTTATTCATTCATTGATGGACGGAATGTCCCTTGTGGATATGAGAAATACAGTGCTGAGTCAGTTTAGAATGAAAGTGCTAACAGACAAATTACAGATTTCCTACATCACCAGCACTCTGCTGGGGAATAACATCTCAGGACCATGGCCAGGGGTCAGCCTGGATACAGATTCTGCAGCTCCTAAAGTTCATGGAAGAGTCCCAGCCTGGGAAATGAAGGCTACTGCTTTCAACTGGCCAGGAAAATCTGATGCTTGCTCAAATAGGGCTAAAATAATGGATTAGAGACTGCATGCCAATATTTTGCCTTCAATGTGCATTGTTCAGATGTGTTTTCTATACATGCAGTTTCACAGGTTCTTTGACTGTAAGTACTTATGCAAGGAGAGTCTCTCTTAAACTTACATGCATTTTTTTTCTGATTAAAGAAAATCCCTGGATATAAAGCATGGCAATGTCACACAATTATTTTTTAATATTTTTTTAGGTTTAGAATTACAAAGGCATACATCTAAGCCATGGCCTCCTATTGAACAGTTTGATTCAGTTAATCACATTCAAATAGCAACATTGTAAACTATAACTGCAAAGACAGTTCATTCAGTGAGTTCTAAAACAAGCAAAAAAATAATTAGAAACTCTCAACCTTCCTCTCTCTAAACCACAAGGAAGAAACTTATTACCAAAACACAGAAACTAAACAGAGAAAGCCTAATTTGCCATGTTGAAAGTGCAGGAAATTAAGCTTTCTAAGAATTGTGCAGTCAAGTTATTGATTAAATCTATGACCAGGATCTAGCACACTTGAATATATAACTGAAAACACTGATATATTTTTCTGGGTGGTGAGTTATCTGTTCTAGAACATGACTAGCAAGTTAAACAAAAAGTAGATATTCTTTAATTCAAATACTTCGGAATTATCTTTGGTGGATTTTTTTTTTTTCCATTTCAGAACATATTAAGGAAAAAAAACAATAGGTAGTTTAAAAGTTCTCCTGTCTTAGTTCCACCACTTGTGGCTGCATATCCCACTTGACCCGTCTACATGCCCCTCAAACTTCATGAGACTGACCTCATGTTATGGTAATTTTACATGCCTGCAACCATAACAGGATTACACTCTAGGATCCTGCTGAGTCAGGAAGCCAAAAAGAGAATTTTGTTTATAAAGTTCCCTTTATTAATAGTGCTACAGCTTGAGCTGCATGCTTCCAAAGAGGGAATTGAATAAAGAAATCCCTGTGTAGTCCTACTGCTACAATCCAAGTTTCCCGTCCCTCAAGTGATATTTTGGACCAATAGTAAAATTAAAGTTCTGGAGTCTTACATCATATTGGTTTGATTTGTTGGTTGTTTCATCAGTGGAGATATCTTTTTCTGCAGAATACTGTGGTTTTCTCTCCTGTTTCACACCCTCTTAGACTGGTTTAAATGGATTCTGTGGTTAAGTCTTCAGCACGCTGCAATTTGTTATTATAGTTCATGTACCATGATCTCCAGGCTTTGTCTACTCATGTTAAATCACTATTGCTAAATTTTAATTATATAATGGTCCTCTCCAGGACAGTCCTGCCTTTGTTTTTTATTAACACTCCTGCTATTTATTTTAAGGGGGCAGAATATTTGTGGCCTCTAAGATGTAAGCACAGCATGTGTTACAATGTTAAATACAAACAGCATTACAAAGATTATTATAAAAATCAATAACCCATAAAGAATTCATTTTGCCCGGGCTCTTAAATCTGATATCCAGGAGGTGAGCCAAGACCATACTTCTTGTAAGCCTGTTGAAGTACTTTCCAATGGTGTTTTATGCATTAATTTTACTTGCTACCACAACTTCCAGACATCAGCTGAAATCCTCCCACTCTGGTCAAGAAACATGCAAAGACTGGTATTAATAATTGTGCACACTCCCTCTTGCAAGGCTAAGAAAGTGTCTACTGACATTCTGTTTTTCAGTGTAATCCTGGAGAGCTGTGAAGCCTTTTCTTGGAATGTCACAGTTGCATCAGCACTATTATTGCCTAAAGTTTATATTGCCACTGAAAAGTGAACTAAGGCCTTTTCTAATTCCCTCACTCCCAACTAGAAAAGAAAGCATAAGGAGTGGAACGTGATTGGACTTTCTCCTAGTGACTTACTGCATGGACAAATGGACATGGACAGAAGTTTGTGCCGTGAGCCTGATACCGCAGCTAAATTTCAGAACACAAATTTTAGGAGTTGAGGTTCCTAAGACACAAGTTCCCAAACAATTGTCTGGTAATTTTTTGTGAGTCCTCTTACCACATAACCCAGACCACCCTTTGCCCTCAGGTACAAGTCAAGGTGCATGGAAAAATCCAGAGGTATTCCTGCTATTTATACTCCCGTTGTTCGGTTGCAATCATCAAGGTTCCTCCTAGGAGGAGTATTACTACAGGAGCTTAAGCTGAGTGGGGCAAGTGTGATGATTTACACCATATTTGTTCTTTTCTTCTGGGACTCCCACTGTTGTGGGTGCATGTGGATTTGGTGGACCACAGTCCATGAGATGTTATTTGGTACAGGGCTCCCTAACAGAGAGATGCTCAAAGCTGAGTGGCTTGGATGGAGAGTACATATCCAGAAGTCAGTTTTATCAGTAATTTGTACTATGGTTTGTGATCAGTTGAAATAAAGATTTTCCCTCCTTATAACAAGGCTGTGTAAATTTAGGTTCTCTACCCTTGTAAAGAGCATGGCAACTGTTACTAAGTTTACATGTAGAATTTCCATCATTTCCTCAGGCACCTGGAAAAACTACAATCAAATATCTCTGAAAAAGAAATAACAAGAATTTCAGTTTTTAAAACAGTGGCCTTGGCAGATTCTTTCTGCACTGGTTGTTGCTCATCCATTGAATGACCCTCTGACAACCATTTAACATGCAAGTGATGGATCCAAGCTTCCTGTCCTCTAACTTTTACAGCAAAAAAAGAGTTTAATAAAACTGTCTGCAGCCACTCCCACCTCCCAGTTTAGATTTACGGGAAAACACTTCCAATAAAATTTTATCTCCAGGCTGCAAATCATGTGCCTGTGTCTCCAGAGACATGGGTTAGTACCACTAATCATGATCCCTTTCAATTTTGAAACTTTCCTGTAAGTTTAGGACAAAGTGTGTCAAATATTCATCTGCATTCAAGAAGATGGTTTGAGTTGGGATATAAGTCCCCAGTACAGATAAATGCATCTCAAAAAGGACTTGAACAGGGAATAGTCCTAGAGGTTGTCTTTGGGGCATTTCAAATGTCCCATAAGGTTTAATTAAGTGTTTCTGGCCATTTAAACCCCAAATGTGTGCAAATTTTAGCTATTCTTTCCTTAATAGTTAATTCTTCTTTTCTACCTGCCCAGATGCTTGAGGGTGATTAGGGTCTGTAATCTTTTTAATTTGTAAATTTATGTAAAATCAATTGATTATTCCTGTTGTGAAACGTGACCTTCTTCTTATTCAGATGCTGGTACTCAATACCTAGGAATAATTTCTTTAAGGAGAGCTTTTATTACTCTTCCAGTGTCTACTTTTCTTATTGTGAAAGCCTCCACCCATGCTGATAATTGGTCTCCTATCACTGGCAAATATTTATATCCATATATTGTGAACGTATCAGCATTGCTCACGTGCAGTCTTTGGAATGGGAAAAAAGGTTGACTTTCTAATTCATCCATGGGTTTTATATTTGAGAACTGACAGATAGGATAGGCATTAATAGTTATTTTAGTGGTTGCGTAGACACCCAGTGCCCTCCATACTTCCACTCCTCCATGAACTCTTTACTAGGGAACCATTTGGTTACAGTAATTTTTTCAATAAGACTGGGTTTTGCTCCCATTTTCCATATTGTCTTTATCTTCTACTGCTTCCCGTTTCCTCCCCAGCTCTCTGCCTTTCATGTTTGATTGATATAGTTTATAGTTGACTTGGATGGTCAACACTGGACCTCGAGCTCTTGTCTAAAGCCTCTGCCATGGTCTTTACCACAGGTTGGCAAGACACAGGTTTTACCTGTTGTATCAACTAAGGCATTCTTGTTCCTAATTACAGCACCCCTTGTATGGGCTGGACAATGAACCACAGCAACCTCTTTGGGGGGTTGGAGGCTGTTTCATCATTTCTCAGGAAATTGTTGGGGGCACTGATCTCAAAGCAGTGACAGTATTGTCTCTTACTACTCTATCTCTGTTGAGAAATTCCCCAAACTCCACAAGGATTTTTCATCTCTCCCATTAACTGGTAGGTGCTACAGTGCCCAGTCCATCTGAGCTCTAGAAAGACAGACCACTTCTGGGAGAGCTACCTGCAGCCTCCATATTGACACTTAAGTCCATTTTTTGTGGCTACAGCACAAGACAAATGCATTTCTAATCTGTTACTTCTTTGAACCTCCCAAATAGTTTATCAGCTGCAAGTGCTGACATTTCCTTAGGGGATAATTATTTAAGAATTAGTACTTTCAGTATTCATCCAGCTTTACTATCCATGACCAGTCTGTATCTCTATTAGAGCACATTTTTTGTCTCTTGCCTCCTTTCAGTTTACATTTAAGTATCTTGGCTTGTGTTTCTGTTTGCTTCTTTCTTATCATCTCCTCAGTTGGCACTACCAACTCCTCTCAATTTTTGACAAGCTGTGAATGTCAGTAACACTATATCCCCTTCCCACTTCCAAAGCAATAATGATGATGATATGCAAATGACTAATTCTATCCTACTGAAGTAAATAAGTCTTAAGTCTAATTTATATAACTTGGAAGAAAGCCCCTGAAGAACACTTGTTAAGTTTTTCCACTTTGGTGCTGGTACTTTAGCCCACTACTTATTTAGAGTGTTCTAATACAGATCACCAACCTGGAAGAACCTGTGTTAAAGCTTAAGAGGATGATCCCCCCACTCTCCCACAAAGATTCATTAAAAAATTCAAAAAAACTGAAACACGTTTCTTCTAGATAGTCAAACATCGTGCTGATATTTACACAAGTGTAATTTGCAAATGCGAGTGTTTACTGCACATGAGCAAATCCATGGTGCTAAATGTTAAGGACACTTCCAACTTCATCAACATTGAAAGTCTAGCTTATTATAGCTGCTGTGGTAGTTCCTCCACTTTGCTGTTTGTTCAGGAAGGACTACAGTTTGGTGCATTTGGTTGGGTTTTTTGTTTTGTAGGGTGGGTTTTTTTTTTAAGCAAAGTCCATTCTTTATAAGTCTATGGCCACTATGCAAGAGTTAAAAAAAAAAAAAGGTTTACAGTGGCACACAGAAACCACTATTATGCATCAAACATCATGCAAGAAGGGGAGAATTTACCCATGCTCATGTCATTGTGGGCTTTATCAGACAAGAAACACCCAAACCTAAGCAGCATCAGCTGCCAAATCTCAGGCAAATCACAGTTTCTGACGCCCAGTTAGACCATGACAGGTTAGGTGTCGCCAGCCTGACAGCACCTTCACTCACACGGAGATCTGTGGTGCCATCCCTCAGGGTTTGTAGCCAGGGAAGAGAAGCAGGGCTATCCTGGCATGAATCCCACCTTTCCAGATGAGGATGCTAAGGTAGGCTGAGACGGGCTCCCCTCGAAGGCCTGTTCACTGAGCACAGCAGGGACCCGTCGCGGCTCACACAGACCGAGGCGTCCCTCGTGTCTTACAGGCAGAGAGGGCAGGACAAATCGCCCCTCCACCCTCCCAGAAGTTAAATTGCTAGAAGGAGCCATGACTTAATCTGAGACTTGGCAGCACGGCACAGGAGCTTCAGCCTCTCTTTCTAACTTTTAAGCCAATGCCTATCTCTATCTGCCAGACCTCACTGCGATGCAGATGTGAATTAATTGTTTCACTTTGCTCACCCGATCTGAAATCAAGGCAAACTGCTCAGAATTTTCTTGGCTTGCCCAGAACAATTGCAAATATAGAGTAGATTTTTTGTGATCTGAACACATTGCATATTTATCATTTGTGGCAAGAAATGTCATGCTACTGCACTAGCAGTCACCACAACACAACTTTTCTCTCTCCATAATTTTACCTCTCTGAAAATGACTGCTTTGTCACAAACATGAGTAAAAGAAGACAAGAAGTGTATGTGGTTTTGTATACACCAAATATTTTAATTATCCTGATGGACAAGAAAGTGAGCATTTGATTAATTCAGACATTTAAATAAATTCTACAGTAGTAAGTACTTGCAATCACTAGTTCTCCAACAGAACACTTTATTCAAATATATTTTGATTATTTTATTTTTTGTGTTGTATTCCTACTTGTACATTATTTTATTCAGACCTTTGGTTGACATCTCACCTTCTCTTTTAGAAAAAAACACACCTTAGGTTTCTAGATAGCAGAGAAAGCAAGAAAAATTTGGATTCTTTTCCTTTCTTAGCTCATTGAAACCAGACAGATTATATCTTTGTTTTTTTCCCCCCCTTGATATTAAGAACTCATTTTGGCATACAAATCCTACATATTACCTATTCTGAATTACAGTATATCTTGATGAATTCTCTTCACACTGGGTTTTTACTTTCCAGACCCTGTGGTTCATCCTAAGCCTCAGACGTTTCAGTCAAAACTTCTTGCGGTGTCTCCAAGACATCTGCAGCTCATGATGATAATTTGCACAGACCTTGTACCATAGGTTTGTGTCTGTGCCTCTGCTGTCATAGGGCAGGACCCAGGATAAGAAGAAAGTTGTCAAGAATGGGGAAGAAAACCAGCAGCCCGCTCCTGTAAAGGCTGTGCAGCCAGAACTGCTCACTTCTCTACCCTAAAGGCCCTTTCCCCATTTCAAGCTTCACTCATCCCTCTCCCCGTTTTTTCCCCACTTACAAAGTGACATCTCCACTAATCCCTTCCTGCTTTATCCTCAATGTATAGCCTCCATATCTCCAGCTGCCCATATCTCACAGTTTCCTCCTAGACCTCTGTCTCTTCTTCCTTGTGCCCAAGGACCCTGTCCCACCTCTTCCCTGTTCCCAGAACTTATTTTCTTGTTTTCACAAAAGTGAGTTTTGCCCTATCCTAGAGCCATATCAGCACTGACTGTACTGCCAAGCAATCTTTAGTCAACAGCATTTCTGAGACCAAGGTGAAGATAATGCCACCTGTCTATAGATAAACACAGAAATATTTGTTCAGAGCAGCACTGCGGAATAGTGTCAGAAGTGCTGTTTTCCAGGCAATACACCCCTCTGGTACCTGTTCCAAAAATCCACAGACTTGTATTCCAGACTCAAGACAGCCCCAAATATTCCAGAATCATCCACGTTTGCCATTGGGGATACAGTCATCCAAAGCCTGGGACAGCCAACATTAGATATCAAAGATGATTATGTCATAGGCTACTTTAGAATTTTATTCTCTGTGGCTATTCCACACCCCCAAGCTACTCTGGATACAGTCACAGTAAGCCCAATGCAGACAATAGCTTGGAATTAAGAAAGGAAAGGAAGGAGGAAAATAATAAGGCGAGAAGCTGTGCTTCTGCAGCATCTGCACTTGACATAATAGTACTGAAATATTCTATGCGTGCACCTCTGTGCAATAATCACCAGATAATCCCTGTTAGCATCCACAGGAGTTGTGCTTCTGCAGAGCTGAAATCACAGTAACAGGAAGATGAAAATGATTCATTCAGACCAAAAAAGAAAAGTTTATTCTACCCAGAAGGAAAGCAAGCCTCTTCTTCAAGTTCATTTAGAAAATTATTTCTGAGAGAAAAAAAAAAAAGTGGCTGTCTTTGTCTTAAGGATATTACTCCATCTCAGGTGATAAACATTACCTATGTAACAGAGATACGTCGATAACACATCCAGAATGTTACACGCTGTATTATCACCTTTATTGAATATATATTGTCAATAATAACACTGTTAATTGTTGTTGTGCTCTGAGAAAAAACCAAAACAAACCAACAAATAAATCTACAAGGACAAACCACTGCTGTCAAGAGTGGGTGTTCAGCTCCCCCCAACTCCAGGCAAGCTGAACCTGCTGATGCCAGCGAGGACTATGACCCCAAGTCACTCTTCCCTCAGAAGAGTGAGGGTGCAGGATACAGGACATGCTGCAGACTGCTATTTCTGTAAAGGCTTTAGCACAATCTGCATGCAGGGTGTGAAATGCGGCAAAATTGTAGCATACTGAAAGGTTGACAATGTCCTTTTGCTAACCTACTTCTTCAAAGCAATATTCTCTCATCAGCTTATCCTTCTTCTGGCCCTCTGCTTGAGGTCTTTGTCCTCTTCCCCTCCTCTCTACTGTGCATTAGAATTGAGCTCTGTAGCTAAGCAGTCTTCTCCAGAAGCCAACTGTACAGGCTAATTTTATATTCTTCTGAAAATCCCCTCTCCAGTGAAGTGTGCTTTGAGGTAAATTTGAGGTCCTTTTATGTAGTTTTGCTCCTACAGGTCTTTTACTGTTTCCACCACTTCCTTCCGTACTCAATACCTTATTAGGTTGCTGGCAAGTGTGGAGGCTATTCCTGTTCCTTTAACTCCTTGTTCTGGAAAGAAAAAAAGTCTACCTTAGAACTGACATAGTGGAAAGAGGCAGTGATATGCAGGTCTTGGAGTTGGCAGCAAGGAGAATGTTGCCAATCTAACCCCCAAACTATTAAAGCTACAGTAATAAAAAACCCCACATGTGATTACTGCTGCTAAAACGGGTGCACTGTGGCTGCAAACACTTCACTTTCCCCCAAGTGGCATACTTGTATTTAAGGATTTGTTCCAGAATCCTTGCTGACATTATGCAGATGAACATACATATCATTCATGCATGTAGAGTTTTACAGAGCTTGGATCATCCTTATCAAAATCTTAACACTGTAGTTCATTGTTTTTTTGACAAGAGTTCTTCACTGCTGGATCTCTCTTTGAATTCATTTGTTCTGTGTGTGTCTTAAGGGGGACAGTTTCTCACTTTCTGTTCCTTTTGTCTTTTTCATTTTCCATTTTCTTCCCTTCTTTTGCAGAGGAAAGACCTCCACACTCCCCTCTATCAACTCCCAGATTCCCCACCCAACAGGAAGCTGCACTCTGATGTGAAGAATCTGTTGATGACAGCCGAGTGAGGTGGGGATGCAGAAGTGAGGATGCAGCTTTGCAGGACGCTCCCTCAGACTGCGCATCTATCCTTGTTAGATGCTGGTTTTTTCTCCTCCGCTACATAAAAGACCAGATCAGCAACAGAGCACAGAAAGATGTTGCTTTCAAGGGATCACCTGCAGTCTCACAGATGTAGCATCAGGTTTTCAGCGCACATGACAGTTCTGCAGCTTTCTTCACCTCTGCCTCCATGAAAAAGCAATGAGCTACACTATAATGACAAAGTACATAGATGCACTTCCCACCTCCCCTTGCCGAGCCTTAGAAAAAGATGCCAGGAACAGTTCAGATCCACACTGAATCCTCACGTGGAGCCAAGGACAGAACACCACAAAGCAGAAAACCCTCGGATGCACAGTGCTCCTGTGTAACCCTAGTGCCTTGCCTGAGAAGTCCATGAAGTCAGAAATGTTCTTAGGTTTGGCTCAGCTCTGTTTCCAGCTTCAGATCCTTTGAGCAGAATAAGAAGAAAGCTGCTTCTGAAAAGAGTAAAAATGATGATGCTCACTCAGTGAGTAAGGAGGTATACTCACTTCTATTAACCCTGCTAGAGATGCTGGTGTTCCCACCCAGAGCTGGGAGAGGGTACAGTCGATTTCAAATCTATTTTAAGTTTTACAGGCAATTTGTCAAGGAAAAATTAATTTAGGAAGTATTAGAACAAAAGGGTTTATACCACCAAGAGGTGGCCTTTCTGCCCTTGGCACCTCCAGTACCTCACTGCACAGTTACCTGCACAAAGGTGCACTACAGCAGCCTGTGCTGAAACACAGAATCCGGGCAGCAAACACTTCTTCCCCCAGTGCGACAGTCTCTGCAGGTGAACTGCGAGGAGAGCTAACACGGGCACATAAAGAAGCTGGAGACTGGTAATGAGCAGAGCAGCAGGACGAGGGAACACAAAGCCAGCTTCTCACCTCATCACCCCAGCCACGCAGCTTAAAGACAATCCAGGACAGAAGTGTGGTTGTGCCTGCACAATGCAGTGGCAGTCTTCAAGCCCCACACATTTCAGATATACTCCTTTGTAGCAGTGTCCTTGAAAGGCTTGCAGACTGTTGTTTTTTTTTTTTTTTCCCAACTAGATTTTCAGAGGTTTATAAAATATCTGCTAAACCTTCAGTAAAATTGTCAGACAAGCAGGAGAGACTTAAATCTCCTAAAATTAGCTGTCAAAGTTAATTGGATAGTTAGAGCAAATGATTTACTTGAGGCAGGTTACTTCAGTTCCTCCTTGTCTGGAGCTGATTATCTTCTTTCGTTGACTGTAGGGAGATCTAAGTGAAGCTCAGAACAACGTGGGGCAGGCATCTATTTTTCAGAAAGCTGGGTTATTTTCCTCAAAAAACAAACTGTATTTTCACACAACAATTCATACTGAAGGCACATTTTGACTCCACATGCATTACGAGACAGATATAAAAGCCTGGGTGCTCTTCCAAACCAAACATGCAACACTAGATCTGGAAGTCCACTTTTCCTCATGTGATCTGATTTCCCTAAAAAAAAGCTGGATCTCTGCTGGGTGCTACAATGATATCCAGAGATGGGGCAGCTGGAAGAGTAGGATTGCATAAAACACCACACATCACACCTGACACTGAGCATAACACTCCATCTTATTTTCCATAGTTTACCAGAGGAAAGCAAAGTGTGAAAACATGTCCACCACTTCTCTTCCAGAACGTGGCAGGTGTGCTGCAGTGCAGAAAATGTGACCATGCTTTCAGAGTTATGCAGCATGTGACAAAAATAATTTACAAGTGCTTCTAAAGGAAGAAAAAAAAAAAAAAAACCGAAAAAACAAACCCCCCAAAACACCACCACAACGATGACAAAAAAAGCGCCACACACACACAAACCCAAAGAAAAACAAAAAAAATTTGTTTCATGATTTCTAGCAAGTGATGAAACTAGGAAAAAAAAAAGTCACAAGGCTGATCTTCAGTTTGTATTCCACAATATTTAGTAAAGCATAAGTTTCAGGTCACAACTGTTTCCTCCTTGACAGTGCTAAACAGGTACTCCTTCTACCATCTGTTCTCCTTTTGTCAGGAAATGTAGAGGAGAGTGCTTGATGCCTTCATCCTCCTGCCAAATTTGTTTGGAATTTGCTAGCTCAGTCAAAAGTAACTCAAGACTGATTGGCAGCCAGAAAGACAGGCAGTTTGAGTAGATACTTCTTTTCTCAAGTGAACCAGGCTGAAAAATTAAAGCTATTTAGGATAAGAGCCCTGTTGATGCTTGAAGCTTTAAGGCTGGTGATGGTCAAGAGCTTGAGGGGTTCTTGTCCATCTGACAAAACTTTACATCCTGTTAAATCTTTTCTCAGGCTGAGCTACTCTTCAAATGTTGTCTTGTTAGTACAAGTTCAATACTTCCCATCACTACATTTAAAATAAAAGAGACACCATACAGACAAAAAGGAGATTCTAGAGAGATATAAAAATACTCCATTAATACAACCTACGTCTGATCTTCAAGATTGAAATTCAAACTTCTCCTGTTTTGTTCTGTGCTACATCTCTAGGGTTTGCATAATCTATAATGGAACAATTGCTCCTCTGATATTCCTTAAAGCAAAAGTTTCTGCTATCACATAAGCAACTCAGAAGTCCTCTTTTCAAAAGGGAAACTTCAGCCATATCCTGTGTGTAAACAAGGTAAAAAACATCAAGTGTAAAAGTTCAAGAGTCTAAAAGTAATGAATGCCCAGTAAATTTGCATTTTTAAATTCTTGAGGGGTTTATTTTACCACGATCTTTGAGGCTTTAAACAGAAATGTAAATATATATCTCTAAAGCTTTTCAAAGAAGTAACCTTGAGTATTGGCAATAATCCCATTCCAGGCAAGCACCCTTTTGTTTCTCAAAGGTCTGGGGACCCTGCCCTGTGAGTAAAGGCTGAAGGAGCTGAGCCTTCCCTCCCTGGAGAAGAAAGAGCTGAGGCAGGAGAAAAACCTCGTCACAGTATTTCACTACTTAAAGGCAGCTACAGAAAGGACAGAGGCTCTCTCTTCACAGGAATCCACATGGACAAACAAGGGACAACAAATACAAGGAAAAGTTTTGTCTCAGCATGAGAAAGAAATGTATTTTTACAGAAAGAACACTCAGTCACTGGAAAAACCTCCCCTGGGATAGAGTAGAGTCTCATCACTCTATGTTTTCAAGATGTGACTGGACAAAGTGCTAGATAATTTAATCTAGGCTCCCTTTCCCACAGAAGATTGGTCCGGATGATCTTTTGAAGTCCCTTCCACTCTGAGATAATCTATGATTCCAGTTAGTGAAACTATTCCAACAGCTTCTATGAGTGTCAAGGCCCCTTAGTAACAAAACCCTGGCTCTGCAAGCAGTAAAAGCACAGTTTAGTTCAGTTGAACCTGATATTTGATGGACACGTGTGTGTTGCATGGCTACAGTTAGTTCAAGTTTTACTTCACAGCACATACAACTAAAGGTTATTAACATCTAGCTTTAATCACCATTTTGCCTTGATTAAGAAGGCATAATTCCCTTAAAGCTCACTGGAAGGATGTAGAATTTCAAAAGCTCTTGCACACAGTCTGCAGAGTGCCATTTCTTTGATTAGAGGATGGCTTGCAATGCTTGTACAGAAACATTTTGTGTGTTGTCTGAGACTCGTGATGAGATTTCCCCAGCTGTGATCTTCTTTATTTCAGCTAGGTTTCAGATATGCATTACCTGTTCTTCCTCTAGTATTTAACCTGGTTTTTGTGGCCACAACTACACAACCACTGTAGAAATGTCTGTCAAGAAGGATGTTTAAAGGGCAAGATAGCAGAACTGCAGACGAGAGGCACCACAGATATAAAACCAATAAAAATGGAAGCCAAAGGGAACAGCAGCGAACAGGGTGCCAGCAGGCAGGGTTCCACTCTTACAAAACATCAGTTTTCTTTTAAAACTACCTCTCTTGCTGCCTTACCCACCCACCCCTCCCTGCTCCCTCCCTAAATCCAGCAGCTCTGGTTATGCAGTTTCCTCTTCTTCTGCATATAAGTTGCCCAAAGCAAATTGTTGCAGTTCATACACATAAAGGGAGAAAGCAGAATATTTTTGGATTATCCAGGTTTTCTTTGCAGACATTTTCCCTCTTTAGCACTTTTCAAAAATCTCCTTAGCATGCTGGACATTTTAATGGTATCACCTCAAGCACATCATTCAGTTCTGTGGTCTATTCTGAAGAATGCTTTTACTGCACTTTTTTTTTTTTTAATCTAAAAATCTACTTCTGCAGAAGCTACTCCCATGAACAATGTCCTGTAACAAATTCTGGAGAAAACGTAACTCTACAAGACACTTTTGGAAGGCCTGCAAGAGCTGTGTTCTCAACAAGAGAAGAGGGCAAAGGAAAAAACCCCCAAAAACCAAAACCCAACAACACAGCACCCTGCTTTTAAATTTATGCATGAATAGGAGATATTTGGAAACAAATCACAAAGACAGATGTCTGCTGGACCAGTATCCAGACATACAGAGTTTTAAACAAAACCATATTAGAGAGGATTTTCTGATTTTTCTATGACATAGACATTTCTGTTCAGATCCACCTTCTAGATGATTAATTCATTACAACTCCAAGGAAGAGAGTGAAGAATTGACTTTCATGCTGGTTGTGGCTGGGATAGATTTAATTTTCATCATGGTATCTAGTAGGGGGCTGTGTTTTGGATTTGTGCTGAAAACAGTGTTTTTTTATTATTGCTGAGCAGTGCTTACACAGAGCCAAGGCCTTTTTTGCTCCTCAGACTATTCCAGCAGCCAGGGGGCTGGGATTGTACAAGGAGTTGGGAGGGGACACAGCTGGTACTGCTGACCCCAACTGATCAAAGGGATATTCCATCACATATGGTGCCATGCTCAGCACATAAAGTTGCGGAAAAAAAAAGAAGGATGAAGGTGGAATGTTCAGAGTGATGACATTTGTCTTCCCAAGTCACCATTACCCGTGATGGATCCCTGCTCCCCTAAGGATGGTTGAACACCTGCCTGCCCATGGAAAGCACTGAATGAATTCCTTGTTTTGGTTTGCTGCCATGTGCAGTGTTTGCTTTTCCTAATGAACTGTCTTAAATTGAACGTTTTCCCACTCTTGCCCTCCCGATGCAGGGAGAGTGAGTGAGTGTCTCATGTGGAGCTTGGTTGCCAGCTGGGGATAAATTACACCAGGTGGAAAGAAAAAACAAACAAGAGAAACAAACAAGAGTGAACAGAACACTGCTGAAACATTCCTTTGGCAAAATACTTGATATTTCACTCTAAATATTAGGAAGTATGATGGCAGTTTAAGAGATAAACATACCAGCCAACAGGAGCTGAGCTCTTGCAGGGTTGGTGGAGCTTCTTTGTGAACAGTTCCAATGAAGTGTCCCTCGCATGGGTAAGGTGGGAGTGGAGTTGTTCATACCAGAGACACCTCTTGGCTGGCTAAGGTGGGGAACAAGAGATAATCAGCCACCCCTGACAGCCTTGGAACATCGTGTAAGTATTTCGCTGAAGGCGAGGAGAATTTTTGACAAAACACCTTTAAACGTTTATATCTGTGTGCCTGTGAATTGATCCCTGTACTCCCTAGGAAGTATAGTACGAATGTTGCTGTTTCAAATCTACAGTGACTTAATGATATTAGATCCTACAGGGTCACTTTCTAAGCATTCAGCTTACCAATGATTAAGTGCTGGTTAAGTCCTTTAGACAAAATTATTGACAAGATCTGGGACTAAGATTGGATCCAGCTACACCTAGATTCTGTCAAGAGTTCATATAGCAAAGGGAGAGGTCTATTCTGAACCTTGTGAGTCAATGGGAGGGTTTCCCTTATCCCTTGAATCCCCATCCTCCCTGCAAATCGTCCTAAAGCGATTTTGGGCCAATTTTCCTTTGCATGTTTCATCTATGCAGTAAGTAAAACAGCGAGCCTTGCCAGCGAGCTCCCAGAAATGTTATCAAAACCTGCCTTTGCCAATACTGTTGATGGTGATTCCTCAAGTGACCTAAACCACTCATTTGCAACACCCTCATCATCTACACACAGGTACGAGCTTGCCTGGGAAGCACACCCCTTGAATTTGTACTGTTAAGGCATTTGATTTTCCACCTAAACAGGGAACTGTTATACAGATAAAGCATCCACGGGCATCTTGAGCCCACCAACCATGCAAAACCTTTCAAACTACTAAAGAAGACAAATTAGTTATCTCACAGTGTAAGTCTTGGACTTAAAGGTGCAGAGTGCTTAAAAAAACTTCCCTTCCACTTTTAATCCGCACTTCTTTCATCTGTCACCAGTAATCCTGGAGATCATATCACTTTATCCTCTTTTAAATCCTTTCTTAAAACCTACCTCTCCTGCAATACCTACAAATCTCTGCCAGATGGGACTGTTTAGACTAATGGCCATTTGTGACTAGATTCAGCAAACGCAGCTTTCTAAACCTTCTCTCATTATTTTATTTCCCACTCTCAATCTGCTCAGCTAATTATTTATTGTCCAGGTGATATCAAATTCAGGTATTTCAAAAGCTTCTTTTACAAATAGAGCTGCTCTAATAATTTTATATCTTACAATAATTAGCATCTGGAAGCCTGAAAGGGTGTCCTGGAAAAAGGAAAAAACCCAAGGAGGCAGAATTGCTGTTTAGAGCATTACATAAGAAAAAAAAAATAGTCTAATTTCACATTTTTAATGGAATATACACTTATAGTTAATCAAGAACTCAAAAATAGATGAACACAGAACAGCATTATTGTTCTGGAGATTTTGGGTGGTAGTTTTTCATTTTTATACCCTCTTTCTTTTTCCTGAAGGGTAGGCAGATAAAACAACATGAGAGGAACAGTACTTAATATGAAAAACTAAAACTGACAAGGGCTTCTCTCATAACTTTAAATAAGTCATGCAGAATAGCTTCTGCATCATAAAACATTGACACAATTCTAGAAACAAATCAAAAAAACCACCATTTTTTCTTGCCTTATCCAGAGTTCAACAAAAACCTGGGAAGCTACTTACAACAGCTACATGCCACTGTTTATATCTTTCTCAAAACTAGAAACAAAACCCAAATCTTCAAGATATTTGTAAGTCTTAAGATTTTTGTAACAATATTTTATTTTTAAAAAAATCCCAAACCAACACAACTTTATAAAAAGGTTCTTATCCTCAGATATGCTCGTCCGAGTGTAAGCAGCCCTTATTGATGCAGTCCCTCAGGACTGTGTTCACTACCATCTTTCTCTCCACTTCTGTCCCTCCCTCTCCCCTCCTCAGACACACAAATTCCTTATCTTTAAAAGGACTGGTCTCTCTCAGTCACAGACCAGGAATTCAGTGACTCCTCAAGCCCTTCTTGCATCCTGCTGGGAGAGCAACAGGTGCCAGGGTTGAACTTTCGGACACATCCAGGCGAGCTCCTTTGAAAACTCTGCCTGTGCAGTGGGAGCTTTCCCATTGCAGGCTGAAAGTTCTGGCCTCCCAGACCCTTTACTTTGTGCCACTGTCACTGGAGGACACTGAAAGTAAGAAGGGTCCTGTTTGGTGTGTGGGAGGGCAAGAGGACAGATGTACTGTGTGTTCAGACACAGCCTCTGTCACAGGTGTGGAAGGACTGGGCTCTGTGGGTTATGTGTGGGGAATCTGCCCTTCCCTGGGCATGTCCGGGGCACTTATTATGGGCTAGTGGATAGATGTGCCTGGTGTTGAATTTCCAGTGCCAGGAGAAGGCTCCGGGCTGGAGACAGACCCAGGAGAAGGACACAGCACATCCCTGCGGGCAGCACGCTGAGGCTAAACAGGCAATGAGGAATTTCTCTTCTCGTTTCACCCACACTGGTCCCAGCTGTAGACCTGATACATGATTAGCTCTTAGAATCATAGAATTGTAAAAATATTCAGGTTGGAAAAGACCTTTAGGATCATTTAATTCAACCATTAACACAGCACTGCCAAGGCCACCACTAAACCATGTCCCTCAGTGCCACATCTACATGCCAGTTAAATCCTTCCAGGAATGGTGACTTAAGTGCTTCCCTGGGCAACCTGTTCCAAAGTTTGGCAACCCCTTCAGTTAATTTTTTTTCCCTAATATCTAATCTAAGCCTCTCCTGGTGCAACAAGAGGCCATTTCCACTTGTCCTGTTTCTTGTTCCCTGGGAGCAGAGCCCGGCCACACCTGGCTGCGCCCTCCTGTCAGGTGGTTGAGGAGAGTGAGAAGGTCCCCCCCGAGCCTCCTTTTCTCCAGGCTGAGCCCCCCCAGCTCCCTCAGCTGCTCCTCACTGGACTTGTGCTCCAGACCCTTCCCCAGCTCTGTTGCCCTTCCCTGGACACGCTCCAGCCCCTCCATGTCCTTCGTGCAGGGAGGGGCCCAGAACTGGACACAGCACTCGAGGTGTGGCCTCACCAGGGCCCAGCACAGGGGGACAATCCCTGCCCTGCTCCTGCTGCCACACCATTCCTGATCCAGGCCAGGTGCCATTGGCCTTCTTGGCCACCTGGGCACAGCTGGTTTGGCCAAATTTCTTCTCCTGAACCATTCCTAATACGCAAAATACGCTATTATTACTTATGTTCCTAATACTTGCAAAACACTACCTAGGTGCTAAATATTTGATGGTGACAACAGCAACAGAAATAGGCACTTTCAAAAAATGAAACACAGTAGATGGATCAGTTTTGTGAGCTTTCATACATTTTCATGATTTAAAGGGTTCAATGTTGTTGTTTTTCCCCCCAAGCTACAGTTCTTCAAAACTTGAGTCATAAACTGAGAGTAAAAAAAGAGGAAGTAATTTCTGAACTCTCCAGGTACTGCTTATAATTTTAAATTGAATTAAAACCTTAAAAAAAATTTTGAAAAGTATATTTTTTCTAGACTAACAAAATAGAAACTCACAGACTCTAGTTCTTGTGTATTTATTGGTTTAAGGTTTGTTTGGTTTGGTTTCTTGGGGGTTGGATTTTGGATTGGGTTTTTTAGGTGTAAGAGTATTAAAGCCAGTCTTTTCCTTTGGAAAGTGAGGCTAGGGAAAACGGGATTTTATACCTCATAATAACTCCACGTTATCAACCACCTGAGACCTGCATGAAGATTTAGAATTCCATGGAGGCAGAGAACAGAAGGAAGAAAAGTAATATGAAAGAGAGAATAAAGATTAGAGCAAATATTGTAAGGAATTGGCTGGTTCCCTTCTGTGTATTCTGTTAACATCCAGCTGGCAAAAGGCCTTCCAGCATGTGAATGGGAAATTCTGCCAGAGGAAGGACTGTGCAACCTGAGTGAAAGAAGCCAGAGGCTGTATTAAGTACAATAGGCTGAAGGCAGCAGACTTGAGAACTGTTTGTTAAAAGAAAATTTTAATCCTCTATATAGGGGCATATTCAATCAGTTCAACAACAATTTTCAGATGAAAATGCAGTCCCAGCAATATTAAAATGTGTTACTTTGTTCCTGCGTGACTTGCATTTACTCAGGTGAATACAGAATGCTATTAACTTCCATCTTATGGATATCCATCTTATGGATAACTTTCTAAATACTTCTGAATATTTAACTCCACGCAATAGTAGGGTTGTGATTTTCATCATAATTTGGTACTAAAGTAAATTTAGAAATGTTGGAATTATCTCCAGGTAACTAAAATTATCTTGTGTAACTAAAAAGGCCAGAGGACTACAGATAAAGGGAAAGATTAATGTGGGAGTTCAGCTTATGTTTTCAGTCCCGGCCAACTCCCCACTTTCCCTCCCTCCCTCCTTCTGACCTCACCAACTCGGGCCCCTGATTTGTCTGTTGTGGTGTGCCCTGGGCACGAGGTGTGATATCCTCCTGGGCCATGGACCTGCAGGGCGCTCCAGCACTGGTGCAGAGACAGCGGGCACTGGAACACGGGTGAAATGCCCACGTGGGATTCCTGACAGACTGGGAATTGTCGTGCCAAATTTAACAAGTGTGGGAGGTCTGCCTGCTGCAGAGGGGACGGATAGGTGAAACAGCACGCTCCTCTTTCCTAAGAAATTGCTAAACTCCTTTGTGCGAAATTTTCTGACACACTTGTGCGACCACGAGATCCAGTAAGAGAAAAGGAATGTGTCTGAGAAGAAGTTTGCCAAAATTACAAACAACTGAAAAAGTGATCTTTCAAAGGAAATGACCAAATATCAACAGATATGTGACAATGGTATTAAATAACTCTGCATTTGTTTGCAAACATCAAGATGTTTTTCCTTTTTTTCTAAAGGGACCATATTTTAGGTACTGAGTAGAATTTTATTAAAGGTATATAGGAGCTTGTAAAGATTGTAGAGAGTTTCTAAGAGCAATTGGATACTTTTTTTTCCAGATGCAGAGGAGAGCATTGGATTGAAGTTGTTCTAGACAATAAGGTTGCTTTTGATGCTGATCAATTGATTTCCGGAGACCGTGTTAATAAGAAATTCAATTGAGCACATAGCCACAAGTGGAGTTTTATGGGCTAGGTATAAAAATGTCTCTACCTTTCCTTCCAGCTACAATTAGGGCATAACTTCCCTGCTCATGGCTTAATTTCAATGTATCTTTGAAAAGATCTGCTTCCTTGCTGAATTTCTACTACTTTTCAGATTCAACATCGAATTTGCTCTGAGCACTCAGAAGGCCTGCTCTTGTCTGGTTTTTTTTCTACCTGAGCACAATTTATGGCAGCACGGACTGTTCTGGCAGCAGGCAATGCTTTCCAAGTTATGGGCTATGACCTGCAGGCAGAGGATGTAGCAATAATCTGGTGAAGTAAAAGTTAGTCTCCCGGTGATGTGTTTTGTATTAAAAGAGAAAAGCATCATGCAATTGAGTCACAGAGGAGAAATCACCAGACAAAAGTTAACCATAACCTGTGAGGTTTATTATAATAGGGACAGTACATAATATGAAAAGGGCTGACATTATTTTTTACATATGATAAACCTAAGCGAATGAGTTAGGCTGAAACAATCTGCTTTAAAGGTCTGACAATTCCATAGCCTTCAGCCCAAGGACTGAGTTGCCTGCTACTCAGGGTTTGATTTGTTGCAGCACAACTTCGAGACCTTTGTGCAGTTTTACCCAGGCTCTGTTGTTGGAAGGGAGGTTTGCCAGAGCCACACAACATAAGGCAAGTTAAAACCTAGACAGACAATTGAGAAAAACAATAATTAGCACCTCAGTGGTTTGAAAGAAAAAAAACACTGAGATGAAAACTTACTTCAAAACCACTTATAAGCACTAAGGAAAAGAAATGCCAGCAAGAAATGTGTGGCAGCATCAAGAGCCAACCCTTTCCAAGGGACAGGGGAGGCTGATCCTTGTCCATGTAACCAAAATCAGCCTGGGCAGCAGAGGATCTCCAGAGGTCTTCCTGGTGGTGGTGAGCCCATTAAAGCTTAGCTTGATACACAGACACAGATACCTTGGGTTATTAACAGAAAAATAATGTGTTGTACTCTAAATTGTACATAGATGTCTTTCTACCCAAGTGTTTTTGTACAAGGTAAAAATTTTCTCACCATATTAAAAGTAACCCAAAGAGGGGGAATGAAAGCCAAACCATTGAATTGTGAGAAACTGGTCACAACTGTTGGCTAAATGCTACAAATACCTGTGTCAAAAGTGCAGGTGTCACACAGGTATGGTGCTTCATTGTTCAATTGCTTTATTATAGGTCATTAGTTTGAAGAAAAAAGGATGTCTGTAAGGTCATAGAATCATAGAATGGCCTGGGTGGAAAGAGATCTTACAGATCATTTAATTCCAACTCCCTGCCACGGGCAGGGACACCTTCCACTATCCCAGGTTGCTCAGAGCCCCGTCCAACCTGGCCTCGAACACTTCCAGGGATGGGGCAGCCACAGCGTCTCTGGGAAACCTGTGCCAGGGCCTCACCCCCCTCACAGGGAGGAATTTCTTCCAAATATCCAATCTAAACCCACGCTCTGTCAGTTTAAAGCCATTCCCCCATGTCCTGTCACTATGTGCTCTTGCAGAAAGTCACAGAATCGCAGAAGAATCCCAGAATCACGGATTCCTCACAGTCCCTCTCCATCTTGCTTGCAGGCTCCCATGTAAGGAATTGCTTGATGGTATTAACTCAGTATTAGTTTTATCAACCAATTGAATTTATGCAAGCACGCAGTTTCCTTTCAGCATGTGAAAACTAGAGTTTAGGAGGAGGAGGAGGAGGAAAGAAGAGCTTTTGAGTGTGACTGCAGACAGGCAGCTGGACAGGCTGCCAAGGCATGTTTGAGAGTTGTCACCAGCGCATCGCTCAGTGCTAGACGAGCCACCACACACTGGGGAAGTGTGTCAGCCACCAAATCAATACCTCTGCTGCGCTGAGCCGAGCTAGGTGACTCACTGGAACGGCTTTCCAACTGAAATGGTTCTTCTTTAAAGAGTAAAATTCAGGAAAAACTTCAAATCTCGGAACCGCGTGTGTTTGTGCGTGAAATCAAGCACTGGTTCGTACCCAAATTCTTCCAGTAGGAAAGCAGTTACATTCTGTGATGAAAGGATGAAGTGGCAAATAAACAATTCTGCAGGAAATTAAGTTCAGTTTTCTCAAAGGATATTGTTAAGGGGTTTTGTTGTTGTTATTCCTTTGTCTTCTTTTGTTTTTCTCCATTTTGTACACACTATTCAGAAGTAATTAGCTGGAGTTTGGCTTAAACAAAAACCTGTTTATCAAAACATTGTACCATAAAAGAAAGCTTTAAGACAAAGGATAATGGAATGGAGAGAGAGTGAGAAATAGTGCAATGTGCAAGAAATGCCTCTAGAGAGGTTAAAGATAATTCTAATTAGTGAAATACATATATTTTACAGCCATATAAAAGAAGTGATCTTCATCCTGCACTTCTAGACAAGTTCTCAAATCCTTAAAAGCAAAACAGAACGTGTGTTTTTCTTTTTTAATTTTTTTTTCCCCCAGGATGCCTCATTATTGGCAGGATCAAAAGCCAAATAAAGGGGTTTTATGAAAATTGAAGGAAATATCTCAGTGATAACAGTAAAGCTGATATTTCTTCTTCCCCTCTGGAAGTTTGGGTGAAGTTTTTGGCACCACCCTTTAAAAGCAGTGCTTTTAAAATTCATGTTGTTTACTTTTACAAGAAGATGCAGAAAGTAGTAAATTGTTATTTAAATATTGAAAATTCTCGTAAGGCCCTTTTTCTTTTATCATTCACAAATACTGCAATTTTCAGAGCACGCTCTTCTTTTCTTACAGTTCTTCCAGGAAAATACTAAAAGCTATTTATCAACTAGGTTGTTTTCATAACAGAAAGAGAAAGTAAAAAAAAAACCAACTTTCAATAGCAGAATATAATATATGTTAATATTTGCTAATTCACATCTTTATGCATACAGAGAAAATCTCAGCTGAAGAAATTTAGTAATTTTCCAGTTAAATTTTGAATATTGCTCATTGTTGATGTTTAAGCAAGAATTCTCTTGATATTTCTTGTCTTTCAAAGATTTGGTTCCCATATGCGTGTCTCACTGTCAAATTTATTTTTAAAAATTGACTTTTAATCCAGAACCTGAACACAATTTAATGCCTTAAAAAGTATGAAAGAAAAAAAAATCAGAAGAGTTATTACTGATTGATTTTGTTTATTTTTAATGCTTAGCTTTAGCCAAACGGGCTTTCACAAACCAGTTTTGGCTGTACACCAACAACTTGGTTTTCCCCTTCCTCTCCAAGAGAACTTCTGTACTAGTATTCAAATGTTATCAAAAGGAAAAGTTAAATTTAAAAATTCTTAATAATATTAGAAATCAGAAATATCAATAAAAATTATTGCTCTAAATTCTCAGCTAGTTTCTTCTTTCCCAGATAGTCTCATGTCTCTTAACTTCAGTAATGAAAACAGATGAATTTTTTCTTTTGTTGTTTGTAACTGATTTAAATTTTATTCCATTTTGTCACCTCATTTGCTCAGGCCTCTGCAACCACTTTGGGAAAGAAATTAGAAATGTTTTTGTCAATCTTATTTTCTGATTACCTTTGTAACAGCTAAATTTTAGATTCATAGGCATAAGACATCTAGACTCATAAGATTATTTAATTTCTGTTGTTCTTATCCTTGCAGGCTGCTGAGTACTTTGATTAACACTTACTTGTGTTCTTGCTAATTTTTGAACATGGCCAAAATGTGATACTTTGTGAGAAATATGAAACCCGCAGTTTCCTTTGGTTGCTCTGCCACTCAGACCGTGTTCTGCCGTGAGGGCACTTGATTACAAGTACACTGAATTAATGTGAAATACATTGTTATTGCAGAGAAGTTGTTTCTAAGTGGAATGTTACCCCAGGAGACTTTTAGATGAAAACCTGAGAATAAACTTGGAGACATTTTAATATCTGTAGATCGGGCAGGGCTGTGTTAGAAAGGGTAAAGACGTGATGATCTGCTCACAGGATTAGAGATGGATATTATATGCAATGTTACTCGTCATGGACCCACAACTGTTTGACTCTGAAGTTTTCAGAAACCACCTTTGAGATCTGCAAATTCCACACAAGACAAAATTCAGCTTCAAATGAGCTTCTTTCCACCGCAGAATTTTGGTAGGGTCACCAGAGTAAACTAGGAATTGTGTTAGACTTTGGTTTTCAAATGCTGTAATACAGATTAAATATCTGCCTCCTCAGTATAATGGTCCAGATGTTAAGTCCAGCTCAGGGAGTCTCTCAGCCATCAATTCCTTAAAAGCCAGAAGAAGTATTAATTTATTTGCCCAATTTATTATTATACACTGCCTAAAAATCCACCGCCAGCCCCTGGTTCACATTTTTTTTGACATATCCCGTTGTAGAGCTCATATTCTAGAAAGAATATTGTAACCTTAAACAAATTACAAATTCTAAAAACTCTCAGCTTTTCAACAAAGCTGCCACCACTGACCCTACAGAAGGCCACAAGCTGTTGTGAAGACTTCCAATCCTTTGTAAGGCCTAAAATAAAAGCTAGCTGTCCATATTTCAGGAACATGCAGGAGCAAGCATGTGATACTGCCCAAGGCATGAACTTCAGGTATGTTTCATGCACTGAAGGATGAGTTGATACTGTGTTTTGTGATGACATTTTTAACTGATTTTTAATTTATTTTTACTACCACCTGGCTCCCTGTAGATCTGCAGAGCAGTAGCATGGCAAAAGGCTGAAACGTACTGAGGTGGCTTCACTGGTGGTTTTATTTGGCTGGCAAATTTAATTTCTGTTTCTCTGGGTGGTGGATTTGAGATGTAACACAAGTTCAGTCATCTTCATCAAATCCAGCTATGTTGAGAGTGAGACTTATTAGGCATTTCATGTAATATATGCTGGCTTAGGTCTGATATGTCATTTGTCTTCACTTGTGAGCAGGCCTCAGAACTCACTTGTGGTAATGTCATTGATGATTTATTAGTCTCCTCACTTGTGAAGATAAATGTCATATCAGACCTCAGTCATCATCCTTTCCTTCTACATATAAATCCAGATTTAGAAGAGGGAGTGAAAAAGAGAATAAGGGAATATTCCCTGATGGTTTGTGGTAAGGGATGTCAAGCTTTCTTTGGTAGATATTGGACATTTACTTTAATAAATCTTGTTGTTTGAACGTTTCTTCTTTGACATATCCCTTCAGGCAGATGCCACTGAAACATTCAGGTGCTTCCCTTCATGCTGCACAGATTTTTTTTATTTTTTTTTTTCCTAGGAACACCAGCAGTGATTGGTAAAAGGCCTTTTAAAAGCTTTACCAGAGGAAATGGCTGGCAGACAGAGAGGTACATTTGTCAGATCCTCAGAAGGGCAAAGTCCCCATTTAGAAATGAAACCTGAATACCACTTATGTGTACCTTCAGTCCAATTTCATGGGCTTTCATATATCACTCAAAACTCAAAGGAAAAAAACTGTGCACAAAGTAGAAGAAAACAAGGCTGAAGATTGAGCACCATTCTGGCTCATTTCTAGGCTCCCATGGACACTGTGTTACAAGGATCACAAATCAGGTGAATCTGATTTTCTCTTTTGAATCTTAGAGACTGGGCTCATTCCTTTAATGTGCAGGATATAAAATCCAGATGAAGTTAAGCAGTTGTGTGACAGGTTGAATTAGCGTTTTTACAGGTACACCACTTGCCGTGATGCAGATGTATAGGAAGCTGAAAGGGATACAAATGGTATCAGTGTAATTTAAATCTTCATGAATTACTTTTAGCAGCTGAAGATGTTTAGATTACTAGAGCATCTGCTTTGTGGAGTGACTTTCTGATAAAATAAAATAGCCTTCTGGAGTGTGCAGTCTTTCTTCATGCTGGTAAAAGGCACTTAGGGTTGGTCCACTTGTTCTGATGAGAACACATCATGAAACCTGAACCCAGAGAGCAGCTTGATTTCTGTGCAGAAACAACTAAATTGCCTTCCAGAAAAAAGTTGGTTAAGTTGAATCATGACAGCTAAGCTCACCGAGGGCACTCACACCTCCAACCTGGTTGTTTCCTGTAAGCATCAGGATTCTTAAGGCTTTAGTTTTCCTGCTTTCACTCCTCCTGCAGGTCCCAAACTTGATGAACTCCTGGTTATGTTTCTCTGCTCTCAGTTATTTTTCAGAGAGAAAGAAGGAAAGAAAATAAGAGGGTTTTTTTGTTTTTTTTAAATCTATTTCTTACAAAATGGACAAGAAATATTTTAAATGTATATGCTTGTGTGCTTGTATATATAT
>WBMZ01004359.1:0-69190 GCA_013400975.1 Atrichornis clamosus | reverse complement strand
GGGCAGCGCCGGAGGAGCGCGGGGAGCCGCGCCGAGCTGGGCACGGCCCCGGCCCGCACCGAGCTGGGCACGGCTCCTTCCCGCACCGAGATGGGCACGGCTCCTTCCCGCACCGAGATGGGCACGGCTCCGTCCCGCACCGAGCTCGCCGCCGCCGCAACACCGACTCGAAATACGAATGGTGATCCAGATGCATCCAGATTCCAACGACAAAGCGCCTGTTCCCCAGCAGATTTCTCTATTCGTACTTGACGTTGCTGTCACCTTTGATTAAGGACTTCTACATGAATAATACTGTATGAGCTACAGAAATGCCATCCAAAGATGGTGGAATATTTACAATGCTGTTTCAGAAAATAATAGAGTTAGGAAGGGAGAAATAGATAGTTCAGTTCAGCTTGAGTTGATGGGTGACTTTTACATAGGTACTGCGGGTGGGTAATAGCACAGCTGTCACCAAATACAGGGAAGATTGCTTCCAGAATAAAAAAAAATCTACATCATCCATGACTGAGGTATGGATTTACCTCCTAAGAAATGACAGAATCACTACATTATGATCATGTTAGTTACAGCTGTGCTAAATGCAATCATCTAAAAACAACATTTACAGCATAGATCAAAAAATGATATTTAGAGAATCAGTGCATGGAGGTCATTGGAGTACTGGGATACTGACGTTTACAATATTGATTAACATTCTGCAGCGAAACCATTATCAAATTACAAATACACATATTGTGTAATGAACCTTCCTCCAAACACCTTGTTGTCTTTATCACAACAGCTAAGTAAATTGTATATGTACGCACTGCATACTCCCTATACAGAAATGCATTATGAGGTTACATACAAGTCCTCAAGTTTTCACCGAGTTCTAAGTAGATGTAGATAATAGATCATATCAGTTTATTTCTTCAGGTGCTTTTAAGTGTCTAGTGAAAAATTATTCCATACTAAACCTAGCAAATATCGTTTATTTAAAGTATATTGACATTTGTCTTATTTTAGAAATTTAGACGGTGAAAGACAACAGTTGCAATTCTCTCTCAGCAAATTACAGAGCTGGTTTATACTTGTAATCCCATCTCTAGTCTTTTGAGAAATCTTTCCTCAGATCTGATTGGTTCAAGCACTAAAACGCAGGAACAAAGAACCCCATATCATGGAAACGTCAGAAAACCTGAACCTGAAGGCCTCAAAAAAACTAATTAAACTAGCCAAAAAATCAGTTGAATTGAATGTGGCATATGACATGATACATTTTGCTGCCAAATTCCTCTTTAACATGAAAAACTCCAAAATTAAAAAGAAACTGTAGTAATAAAAATAATTCTTCTGAAAAACAGAAAGAATGACAGGCTATCTGGAAAAGTCACATTTTTAAAAATGGGTCTCTAGCAGCCTGCTTCTGAAAAGTAACTCTAATTATTTTCCTGTTACTGGTAATAAAATACATCTTCAAAATAACCTACAATGATCACAACCATTGTCTGCTGACAGCAGCATATTAATGCAGACAGAAGGTATCTGAACAAAATACAAAACCAAAATACAAAACTGAGATGGCAGTTGACAAGCCAAAGTTAGATGCACATAATGACAACAATCTTTGCCAAAGGTATGGAATAATATTAATACACAAAGTAATTATGGCCCTTGTATGAAACATTCAACATCTAAAAATGAAGGAAATGACTAATATATATGTTCAATAGGAAAATGTTACTGCCATTAAACTAGGATTTCATTTAAATAATGAAACCATTTACATTGCTGAAGTATTGTGTATCCTATCGCAATGGAATATATTAAGCCATATAAGTGTTGCTCTGATTACCAAATAATAAATCAAAGCAGAAGGTTAGATAGGCTGAACAATGACTTAGTATGTGCAACTGAATCTCTGATCATGAGTTGAACTTATTAATCTGATTAAAAGGTCCAGATGAAAAAATATAGTCACAATATTGGGATTGTATTGGGATACTCAATGGTAAGCACTAGTATTCTATCAATTCTTCAGAAAATGGTGAAAATCATGAAAGAGAGTTGCAAAAGTGGTGTAGGTGCACCAGAGAAAAGGTAGTTCCTAAATGCATTTGAATGAGCGCTGGAATTAATGAACAATTAAGAGCACCTTCCATGAAAATATATACAGGAAGTACTTACTTTTTGTCTTAATTTCCCACAAAACCATTGTGTCTTTCCTGTAGTTAGCTTTAACAGATGTTAAAGGACAAGAAAAGCAAAACTACATAAACCATGCTTTCTTGCAGTCTTGAGATCAGTTATTTACTGGTCTTGGCTGAACTTAAGTCCATCTGCCTTCATGAATCACCACCATCTGAATTATGTCTTCAGGTGACTTGGGGGCAAAAAACTTCTGAATTCTTAAGCAAGTTTTATCAGCATTCACATATGAAATTTAGATTTACTAGAGAGAAGAGAGGAAGGAAATGAATGGGAAGTCCTATGGTGATGAAGGAAAGGTGAGGTGTAGATGAATATAATTTTAATTTTGTAGCCATAATAATTGAAATTGCTATTTCTTTATGAAACAAAAATTAATAATATTGGATATCAAGGAAGAATATACTCATGACCAAGAAAACTGATTAAAATGCATCCATATTTAGGTGTTAGATAAGTCTGCCTTAAAGGTACACAGACATAATTTCATAGTAGGGTTCAATATTCTCTAATTAGTGATCTATTTTCTTGTTTTAGTCATACCTATCATTTAAAAAACCTGCATGATTTTTTCTGTCCTTAGCAGAGAGAATTTCTCTTCAGAGAGGTAGACTTCCTTCAACCGCATTCATCAGAACAGTTCACTGGAAGCCAGACTGTGGTCATTCACAGAAAAATACTATTCTTCCTACTATAAAGACAATTTATTTGCAGGGTTTTATCCACTGAAAGTCATAAGGTATTTAGAAATGAAAAAACCTTTATAGTATGTCTTTTTACATTCAGTTTTAGCCTGTAATCACCTGCAACTTTCCTCTTACAACCTTTTTTGGAGATGAGCATGCTGTGTTGCCTCTTTTTGCTGTCAGCAGTGAGGGGAGGTCTGGGGCATTGAGAGACAAGGGTGCAGTCCACATTATCACCACAGTGCATCCTTTGTAGGAAAGCTGCTTGCAGGAAAGCCTCATTCAGTGTCCTAAGGCATGAAGTTTCTATAATGCAGCTCTGCAACACAGCCTCTCCAGATTCCCTGCACCATGTATCCAGATTCTAACCCGTAGAAAGCTCATTTGTGAAGGGTCTCTACCCTTCCCTTATTTCAAGGTAAGCGTAAGACATGGAAAGATACACTCTCAGATGGAAATAGCAAATAAGTGAATTACATTTGCTTTCTGAAGTGTAAATGGTGGGGCTTACTCTGTTTCCAGTAAAACCCAGCACATGCTAAAGCCATTGCCAGTTTGCATTAAATATCTCTATACACACCTCCTAAGTATCACCTGCTTCTAGTACTAATATATTGCTCTAGTTCAGGATGGAATCTACCGGCTTACTGTCTGTCTAAGCAGAGGTGATCCACCTTTTAGCTATGATCCACCACTTGAAAGATCCCCCCACCCAGACTTTCTGATTTATTCCAGCATCATTCAGAACTCTCTGTACTGCTAGATTTGACTACCTCCGCGTACTGCAGCTTCTCATACTTCACAGCTGCCTTTGAATGTCATCCGTTAATTTCTCCCCTCATCCTCTGCAGAATTCTTCCTACTGCTGTTAATCAGGCCATTTTGTTTTCTAATTTTAAATCTGTTATAAAACCTTCTCTCTCCACCCCCAGTGCATATGGGCAGGTTTTCTTTTACTGCAGAGCTCTCAGATACCAAAGTTAGACATTATTTATCACTAACACTGCCTAATTCCTCCACCATTACTTGCTTCATGAAGCTTACCTAGAAAAGGAAACAAACCTGTGCCTTCCCTCCTTCACTACTTTGAACTGTTTATAAGGAATCAAAATGTTTTCTTAAGGCATAAAGGAAATCAATGACAGAACTCATACAGAAACTTGAACATCCAGTCCAAACAGCAGATCTGCACAGGGTCCTTAGCATCACAAATGCAATTCATAGGGTTCAATTTGTCCAAATTATTAATGACCGAATGCTGCCACAAGTAACCTGTGAAAATCACATCTGGTGTGCTTTGGTGCTTCCCAAGTCACAGCATTAAACATCTTCTTAAAGGTAGATGTCTGTGGTCTTTGTTTTGAGAACTGAAAGCAGTCAAACTTTGGTAGATTTCCAGGTACTCTTTTAGTCTTGCAGTGGCCTTTAAAATAGTCACATTTCAGTGTCTATAGTTCTTCAGGTTCCAGCCTGAAGTCACTACTTTTCCAACACTTTTAGCAACATAGAGGTTCTAATAATTTGAATGTAGCATAACCTGACTCAGTCAAGGAAATATTGATGTTATACGGAGAAATATTTGGCCTTGTACTATGCTCAAACACGGGTCATTTCTTATGCAATCAATGACTTTGATAAGAAGATTGTCAGACTATATTTGAGCAGCTTTGACTGTATGGTAGGTTTCTGAATTCATGGCATGAAGGGTGTTTCAACATGAGACAGGTTTTGATGGGTGGTTATCATGCCAGTCATGACTTTCTCAAAAGGAAGAAAGAAACCAGGTAATTGGGAAGGCCTTTGTAAACAGTAGATGTTCATAATTATAATAAATAATGCTGATGTATCACCATAAAGCAATAAGGTTGACTAGCAGAAGTGAAATTAGTATAGAAGATCATTACCACTTCTTATCCATGCAGAAAATAGGACTTTTAAGTCTTAATGTCTAATGTTGTATAATATTCTCAACATGGTTGCACAGATACTCAAATCTACTAGCTCAAGTTGCAGATAGGCAGACAGAAGACCAAAGACATGAACTGTCTGTAATAAACCCCAAGCAGTTTGAACTCGGGGCTTTCACTGCAGCAAAAGAAAAGGCAGACTTAAATGAATTAAGATTATGCTGAAGAGATTGGTATTGAATGTGGCAAGAGACCTAGAGCACAGAGACAAAGGGAAAATTTTGCTGGGATGTTTACCACATAAACCAACAGTAATTCTGTCTAAAAAGAAAAATAAATCCTATTTTCCTGTAATTGGGAGCATATATTATGAAATGTCATAAAATGCAAATTATCAACCACTGGAAACAATAAAATAGAGAAAAGCTGCAGTGGGTAGGAAATTCCTGCCCACTTAATCTATTAATAGCACATGAATGTTTAGAGCATTATGCCTGCAACAGGCTACAGTCTTTTTCTACCTTGGTTTCAAAAACACAGGCTACCAGAATATATGCTCTCTTAAAATTGCTTTAGAGACAACTCAGGCATGGAATAAAAATAGCATACAGCAGCTATTTAATCTAAATTGCTCTTAAAAAAATACTACTAATTGCCCCTTTTGCACACTACTGATTTAACATCCTCAAAAATATATCTTTGTTTTGGTTCATTTATCTTCCCTCTCTCACGATTAACGATTGCACACAGCATACAGATGAATTTTTCCTTTCGGGCCTTTCTAATTTATTTCCAAACAGTATGTCTTAACAAAAAAAGAGATTCTGTATGTTATCCTTCTGGTCCTCAAGAAGTGATGTGAAGGCACTCAGTGAAGATCCAACAGAATCCTAAATGTAAATTAAATACAGTTCATTCAGCCATAGGATTCATTCAGCTTTTTCAATATCTATTCCACCCAAAGCAGACAATTTCTTCTTTACTGCTAATTTAGAGAAATATTGCTTGTTATATTGAGCTGGATGGATTTTTCTTTCAGATATTTAGCTTGCCAGTACACTAGTATCCTAATACTCATTTTTATTCCAGAAGCAAGCATTTCTGTCTGGAAGAGATGCTTATTATGTTTAAAATGGGTTGATCTTCTCTCCTAAGCTAATGAGAACTATCACCCTTCAGTTGTATGAAAAGGCCAACCTTTAAACTAATACATGCATGTGTAGCAAAACCATTTGTTCTGCTGTTAATCAGGTATACGTAGGGGTTGGAGTTTTTGGGGTTTTTTAAAAGAAATTGTATATATGCATTTTCACCAAAATAAATATTGCCTTTCTATCACTTTTTTCTTGTGCATACACCAAGGAGGTGAAAAAGTTATGAAATTTCTAATTTCATTTGCAGATAATTCTGTTAAAGGAGAAAAAAGGAAGGACTTGCACCTTTCTTACACAAGCTATGTAGCATACACTAAAAATGTTCAACATCTTAGTATCCAGATAGTAAACACATGTACCTAAATAAAGATAACAATATGCATTATGTGGTAGAGTTTCAAAAGCACCCTTATTCCAACAACCACCAGCCCACATTATCTGCTCCACAGCTGTAATTTCAGGGTCCATTCAAAATTTATGTGACAGATAGCAGTAATTTTATTTTGTGGGCTTAAGAGAGCTTGACCAGAGGACACAGTAAAATTCTTTTCTCCTCTCTCTATGAGCATTACAAAAGTACTTATTTTTTACAACTCTGCCTCCCTTGTGCCACAAAGATGATTATAACTATCAATATGCATCCCCCATTCTTTCAAATGAAGACTGATGGTTTGAAGCAATGACTGTTTCCACTTCTTCCAGCAGAGTTAGAGCAGAACATCACAGGCAGGTCAGTATGTTTTCTAAAAAAAGGAAGCTTTGAGGGAATACATCACAGAAACTCAGGATGTATTGATTCTACCTGAATCATGTTAACACTCAGTTCTCCTCTGTCCAAAATCTGTGTTCAAGCACAATTAAACTCTAAATTAGCCAACTAATGATAAACAAATGATGACGGACACTGTGGAAAAGGAGATAATAAGTGAAAAAAGAAAAACTACACTTAGTTTCTAACATTGCCATATCAGATGCTTCCTTTCTGCAACTTATATGGATATTTAGTCTTTTCTCCCACAATATTGTCACCACTGACATAGGTAGTGGTTGCCAAAGGACAAAAATAGCAACATAAGGCAAGCTAGAAGAAGTGATTTCTAGGAAAAGCTTCTGAGAAAGATAGGCTGTCTTCAGCAAACTAAGGAAGACAAGACTCCAAACCCAGAGCATTAGAAGAAAGATGTAAGTTTACAAATGCCTTGTCAGGCAAAAGGGTTGTTTGAGCTATTGCAGGGCACAAACATGAAAACAAGAAAAACGTGAAAACTAAAATGAAAGCTGTATCATAACTGTTTAGAAACCCTTAGATATGGACTTAACTGAAAGGTGAAGATCTACATGGCTGGACACTCAAGTCTCCTAAGGAAGGAAATGAAACTGATGGAATAGCAGCAGGTGGCAACGATTTTTTTCTGCTGACTTGTATCTATAGATTAAAGTAGATTTGTCCTCTCTATGGGAATCTACAGAGTCTGAAGAGTATAGAGGAAATTAAAAACTGGTTGCACTTGCAGGCATTAAATCTAATTGCCTGCAAACCTGACATCTTTCATCCACAGTACCTGTATGGTTTAAACACACATAGAAACTCTGTTAAAAAAAAAAAATTAATGAAGATACTTTATTTGGTAAAAAAATATGACTTTTCCAAGGGGGATTTTAGGCAACAAAAATGGAAAGCAGCAGAGAAAAGTCAGATTTAGAGTACCTGCAATCCCTCTTATCAATCACATTCTTCCAAATCAGCTGATGCAGCATCTCAATAGAAGAAGCTAAACTTCTAGGTTATGCTAAATTTATGTTGAAAATATTAGAAGACTTGTATGACGAAAATCTCCAGGAGGTATTTGGATATAAAATGTATAAATATGCTTGCAAAGAATGTGAGCTGTTACAGAGGAGATGGGCATTTGGGGAAAGCAAAACAGAATAAGCATATTTAGTTCTACAATAGGGAACCTGTTACTCATAAAGACTAGTAAGAATTTTTTTTGCTAGAAGAGGTTTCAATGACAAAAAAACATTTTTCATCCTTTTTAAAGGCCTAGGGACTAAAAGAGAACTGATTCTTAGGAAAATACTATTACAAAGTGCACTATTTGTTTAACAAAATACCCGGGAGTATACATGCATGAAATACACAGGAGACTGTTTTTTTTATGTTCATCAAGAACAGCTTTAACATTTAGGTACTTTGTTGCCTGATAGGAAATGCACATGCAGGCCTGCCAGATGGGGCAAAGACATCCTTTCTTTTACAGTGCTCACTTATCTCTTTTCAGACACAGCCAGAGGGGAAGTGAAGTTGCTATTGGTCCCAATCCGGTTGTTACTGGTCCCAATCCTGTTTCAAGCTCCATTCCTGTGTTTTATGAAACAACTGTTCAATATAAGTTTCATAAAAGATGACGGCAGGAAGGATGACACCCAGCATTCGATGAGCGTCCCAGCCATCAGACTGGGCAATATCTCTCCTTCTTGCCTCTTTTTCCTCCACAGAAATGTCCTCAGAAGCTGAGAAATATGAGTTTGAACCACCTCAGGCTGTGGAGGAAAATGCCTCTTACATCTTCCTGTTCTGTTTATACAAAGATATTACACAGAAGCTTATGGGCTAGGGGTGCTTCATTTTAGAAAAAAAAGGAGTATCGTTAAAAGTGCTATTGTTGTTGAACATTGGCACATGACTGTGCAGCAAATTTCTCATGTTCTTAAATGGAACCGCACACGTATTTTTCTGGGTCTCGTAATGGCCTTCCTACCATGCTGTTAAACCCACTGGACACTGTTGCAGCTGTGCTGTGGCTCCTGAAAGACTTGAAAAGGTAAGGAACCTGTAGCTCTAAGAAGCCACAAACACCAGGTACTGGCTGAACATTGGGTCTCAAGTTAGCATCTAAACTTAAATGCCAGGTTTTTGTTTGGTTGGTTTTTGATTTTTTTTCGCCTGGCCTAGCAAGACCAAAAAATACGTTCTGCAAACACACTTAATTGTAATGTATCAGTCACTGAGTGAGAATTCATGAAATATTTCAGGAGTGTGTCATAGTTTGAGCCTGGCTGGATGCCAGGCACCCATGGAAACCTCCCACTCACTCCCCCTGCAGCTGGACAGAGGAGAGGAAAAAAAATTCAAAGCGTTCATGACCTGAGATGAGGACCCAGGAAAGGTCACAGGCAAAAAACAGGCAGGCTAGAACTTAAAGATATGAAAGTAAATTTATTACAGTAATAGAAACAGAATAGGATAATGAGAAATAAAATGAGCTTTTGGAGAACATCTTCTCCCCCCCACCTCCCACCTCCCAGCTCTACCTATTACTCCAACAGCGCAGGGAGACAGAGAATGGGGGTTTTTGGTCAGTTCATCATCTGTGGCTTCTTCCTGCTCAATAATTGAAGTCGTCTTCCCCTGCCTCACTGTGGGGTCCCTCCCCACAGGAGACAGTTCTCCAGGAACTTCTCCGACGCGAGTCCATCTCATGAGCACAGCTCCCTGTGAACTGCTGCAACGTGAGTCCATCCCACGGGCAGCAGCCCCCCTCACACTGCTGCAGCGTGGGTGACTCCTCCACAGGCTGCAGTCCTTTTCCAGCGTCCACCTGCTCCAGCATGGGCCCCGCCACGGGCTGCAGGTGGATCTCTGCACCCCCGTCGGCCTCCATGGGCTGCAGGGGCACAGCTACTTCACCATGGCCTTCACCACAGGCCGCAGGGGAATCTCGGCTCCAGCTCCTGTACCTCCTCCCACTCCTTCCGCACTGACCTTGGTGCCCCCATGTTGTTTCCTGCTCACATCTTCTCACTCTCTCCCTCTTCCCTGGCTGGAATTAAAACTGCGGCACAAGGATTTTTTTTAATTTCTTCTTAAATTTGTTATCACAGAGGCATTACCACCACTTCTAATTGGCCCAGCCTTGGCCTGCAGCATGTCCATCTTGGCAGCCGGCCAGACACTGGCCCTGCAGGACATGATGGTGGGAGCTTCTGGCAGCTTCTCACAGCAGCCACCCCTGTAGCCCCCCCGCTACCAAAACCAGGCCTTGCAAAACCACAACAAGTGATAAGAAGTTAAGCATGTTGTAAAGGACTGCTAATCTATTATTAAATACCAATTTGAAGTTTTGGTCAAATACCTTGAAGATGATGCTTTAATTCAGTCTGATCTACATCATGAATTTAATAAGGTTTAGGTACAATTCTCAGCTATTTTTTTTCACATATAAATTATAATTAATGCTTCCTTCTTATTTATACAGAACCAATCAACACAGAAAACACTTTTAGGCACCTCCAAATGAATTGCTAAACGTGGCATAAGACTGGGGTTTGGTTTGGTTGTCTTGGGGTTTTTTTTTTGTTTGTTTGTTTTGTTTTGAGTTGGGGTTTTTTTAGGTTTTGTTTTAATTAGTTACTTCAGTCATCTTGTATATTGTGTAAATTTAATTCAATAAATGTCTAGCAATGTTAGCTGGTTATCTGTAATTAATAATAAGGGTTAGGGGATGTTAATGCACTTAAAACATATTTTCATTTTGTTTTTCATATAACAGGTTCTTGGGGGACTTCATGACCAGCAATAGAAAGCCAAAAATACTCCTCATAGATCTGAATCTCCACTATAATAGGAAACTGAAACCCAGATTTTATAGATATGTGGTGCACAAAGATTCAGATAGATACCTGGCATGTTTTCAAAAATGCCTAGATGCATAACTGCTGTAGTTTTCTGGAAACAGGTCTTGTCGAAAATTCTTTGATGAGATGACAGGCTTAGCTGGTAAAAGTAACAGTGCAGATGTAATAAATACTCGCTAGGCTTAGCACTACATGACACTCAGAGTAAAATACTTACATACTTGATATCAGTAAGGCATGGGTTTAATGGACACAGAACCTGCTAAATGGCAGGCCCCAAGCTGTCAGAGACAACTGGGGCTCAACAATCTGTGTTGGCATTTTGAAGAGAAGTGGTGCAGGGCCACAATGGCATCCTGACCAGCAGTGGCTCTCCTGGTTTTTCAGTGGAGGCAACTCTCTCCTCCAGCATCCACTCTGTAGCATGAGCTGTGGGGTTGCTCTTCCCAGGGCAGGGGCGAGCTGTGCTTAAGGCTGAAATACGTCGGAGAGGGTTTTTCCTCTGGTGGTGGTGGGCTCCACCATCCCTGGGTGAAGCACCCCTGTGCCTCACCATGCACAGTAGAAGCATGGGCAAGGCAGCAGTGATGGGGCAGCCATCCTGTTGGTGCTGTCCTATTTTGGACACTGACCCATTTGTTTGTTATAGAATCACAGAATATTTTGAGTTGGAAGGGACCCACAAGGATCATTGAGTCCAACTCTTAAGTGAATGGCCCACACAGGGATCAAACCTGTGACCTTGATGTTATTAGCACCATCTTCTGATCAACTGAGCTAGACTAACTGAATAATGAGAAGCCCAAAATCCAGACAAGACAGGCACAAGAGGGAACACTGACCTGGAGAGGACGTGCAGTTGGACATTACGCTTGGAAACAGCCAAGCCCCTGGAATGAGTCTATTCTGCAACAACCCTCCTGGGCCATGGTCACTCTTAGATGCCTCTGCAGCCCCAGGGAGGGAACTATCAGGGAAGGCAGCTGCAGGATAGCGGTGCCATGGCAGGCCAGATGTCCCCAGGCTGTGCTGCACTGCTCTGTGCCCAGGAAAGGAGACCCAATGTTGCCCTTGTATGCTCCCTGCAGTGACAGCATAATACATCTGTCTTCATTTACAGACGTGATGACAGAAAACATGCTTAAACTTGTTGCCTGCAGCCAGCAGAGAAATTCAGGAAGGAAAGCATCCCAAATCCCAGTGCTGCAGGCACAAAACCACCGCTCCCCATACCACTTCATGGATGGTGCCTGCAGTTGGCTGGCTTCAAAAATAGTGAAGGTCATGTTTGTTGACAATTGTATTCATTATGTTTTTGGGTTTTTTTTTTGTAGTTTATTAATTAAGCCACTTTGGTTTTTACCCCGAACAGCAGACAAGTTTTATTTCATAGTCTCCACAGAAAAACCATGTCAACAGTTCCAGGCTTCCTGTCAGGGACTGTGGATGGCAGCTGCTGCTGGAGACCCTGGAAGGAGACACTGGCCATCTGGAGGCCAGGTACCAGGTGGTGCCGTGGTGAGTGCACACCCAGCTTTTCTCTCTGGTGTGGCAGGACCTGCTCTCCTTGTGTTCCTCTTTCCCTCACCTGCTGTTCAAACCTTGTGGTTCCACCAGACGTGATTGGAAAAGGACTGTAAATCAGCTCAGGGTATGAAAGGCACATCCACTGCCAGCAGTGGCACAGGGACAGAGGTGACACATATCTGACATGTGCTCTCTGTGATACCAGAGGCAAGCCCACTGTCTTGAACCTCTGGAGGGTCTCCCCAAGGACTTCATATAGCCAGGGTCTTAAGTGCAATGATCCAGTCAGGGGATAATATGTGTTTTTATCTGAAGAGACATCACTGGCAGTTAGATATTATTTTTACTTGTCTACCATTCATTGAAAATCAAATCTTGTTTTTCTTCATCTGTCTCACTGCCTGGCTGCCAGAAAATGCCAGTAGCAGGTAAAATTAAAATGTTACCTTCAGATATTTTTTAACTACAGAATCACCAAAAATGCATTATTTGAACCTTAAAAGCAACGAAAAAAGTTCAATTTACAGTAAAGATGTAGCTTTTCTGTGGAGATTTTTCTTCCACTTTTACAATAATACATCATGCTTAAAACAGCAAATGATAATGATGAATTGAGATTGTATATAATGTGAGTCCATAAACATTACAAGTACATAAAGCAATAACGGCAAATATGTGCAAGCCCATAAAGATGAGAAAAATACAAGATTTGAGCAGTAAATGAAAAGCTACAGAACAATAAAATTCAACAAAGGGAGAGTATTGCACATTATTTTCAGAACTAGTCACATAAAGAAAAGTTTTGGGAATAAATAAGCTCTGTGATTAAAAAGCTTACATTAAAATTTCTTGTTTTCATGGCATCTTAACTTTTTCTCTTCTTAAATTATACTGGCAACTAATTATTTAAACCTTCTTAATTAAGCCAGTGCTAGAGATCCCTATCAAAAGTGCGTTACTTGTTATTCACTGATTACTTGTCTTCTACTAAGAAGGAACATCTATTCAGTGAAGACAAGATAGCCAGTCATGCACCAATAAAATGGACAGTGAATTACTGAAATAAAAACTCACAGGCACTTTGTAGGCAACAAGTACAGAAAATTTCTATCCTAATCAGTTCATAAATACTTAGGAGCAATCTACACAAACATGAATGGGAATGCTTTGTGATTTATTTGTAAACCAAGGAGAGCCAACACATCTGTGGTGGAATGCTGGTCCTATTAAACATCTCCAGGAATTTTGTCAGTTACATTAGCACTTTAAGGGTTTCAACTCTGAAATTCCATTTTTATTGATGTGATTTAGACAGCTGCAGTGAGTCATTTCCCTTATGCTAAGGCAGGTCCTCAGTGTCTTATACCAACAGTTGATGCCACCTTGCTCTTCAGAGGACTACTCATGAAGTCAAATACCATCTAACAAGTGCAAATGAAGAATATGAACAGAAGTACTTATAATTTTCCTACCATATCTACCATATTTTTTAGGAATAATCTCTGCGTCAGAAGGTTGTTCAGAATGAGCAAATCCAAGGAAATGTCTGGGTGTTAGTCTGGTTTCCCCAAGGAAAGAAGTTTAGTACAAAATTCTGCTGAAATCTATACACCTATCTATTCTAACTCTTGAGCTTACTACATAAATTTAACCAAATTTAACAATGTGGTAGGGGAATCAAAGAAAATAAGTCCCAACAAGTTTCTTGAAAACAGCTAGAGACACAGTAAGATGCTAACAATTCCTCCACTTACCCTGCACTCACTCGCTCTGAGATGTCAGAGTGCATGCAAGTGACTGCACTTGAAATATAAATCTAGACAAAGCCAATCATCATTAATATTGATTCTTATTGAAAAGGTTCATATTTATTAGCTGAGCTTTTGTGAGCTAGGTAAATAGATTAATTCTAAATGTTTTAGACAACAATGTATTTTATCTCAATCTAGATTTTTATGAATGCTGTACTCATTTATGCAAAAGAAAATTAGAAATTCTCCTGTCTGGACACTGTGCTCCTGTGTTATTAAAATGTATTTCTCAGGCACATTCAGAGTTGCAAGAAAACTAGGTGCTAAAAAGACCAAGAGTTCTGTTTGGTTTTGCAATAAATAAATTTGATTAATATTCATAGTTTTCTTATCTAACAGTATTTCAGTTCTTAGAAAGAAAAGTTATGAGCTTTAAACACTTGGGTAAACACCTTTAAAATTCAGTATTCCTGTAGCGCATCTTCCAGATGTTGCAGGTATCAGGCCACTTTGTGGTGGACACCAGAGGACTGTGGAGCTACAACTGTGATCCCCTGAACTGTCCCTTTCTTTCATGCCAAATTCGTATGTATACTGTTAAAACTGAAGGTATGAGAAGGAAAAGTGACACAGCATCGATTTGTGGAAAACAAAGCAGCAATAAATGAAGCTAGTGTTTATCTGATTGGAAAGCACAGCCTTGCAGAAGAGTAGACATCAGACCATTAATTAAATTTTCTCATCCAGCTGTGAGCGTATGAAAACAGACGAACAGCCCATCAGGCTCAGCATCCTGACTCCTATCAGTGGCTCTAAGCAGATGCCTACAAGAGGGTGAAAACTTCTCATTCTGCTTTGTTCTCTACTCTTAACCTGCTAAGTGCTAGCTTTTCTTTTGCTTTCCTGATATTGCATCCTGAGCTATCTGTCATAATTCTAAGATTTTGCTCCGGAATAGAAATCACCAGCTCAAAGACCATAATTTTGTAAGTTAGGTGCCCTTTAGGTTTTTTTCATACTCTCTATCACTTTATGTTTATCTACAGTGAAAAACATTTCTCCAGGTTGTACTTTTCCAATATGTGTGACTCAGCTTTTTTTCAGTACTCAGTATTATTCCAGCAGGCATGCAGACAGATTCTCATACATCTTTTATCATAAAATGATGCCTGTACATGTAGAGGTGTTATTTCATCACAATTTCTAACTGCCACAACCTCTAATCATGAATGCACAGGTGAACTATCACCCCCTCTCACCAGGATGCTGCTCCTGGCTGCTGCTCCTAGCTGCAGTATTCCCTCTAATCATGGTGCTGTTGCCTCTAGCTAGCAAGTCACTCCTGTTCTGGTACCCCTCACTGTGCTCTTCCCACTCACCACAGTACCACTTATGGTATTATCACACGTTGGTTTCAGCTCTGAATATGTTCATTAAAGAGAGTCTTTACTAAAATTCACTCACTTAGGTTACTGTCCTTCATGACTTCAACAAAGATCCAGCATAATTTTATCTCTTGTCATTCCAGTAGACCCAGTTGTGATGCTCTCTCAGCTCTTATGGTTTCTGTTCTCTAAGCGATGACTAAAGGAGAGTCATCTAAGCAGCTAATTGGGTTTTATTAGTGATTCAGCATGTAGGTTCACAGAAAAGCCTCCATCTCTCATAAATATTATCAGCTATGATTATAACTCGGATCTCAGTCACAAAGAGGCCCCTTCAGCACTAAGTTACTTCTTCCTAAAAAGCAACCTGCATCTTAGCTTAATAAATGTCTGCAGTTCCAGAAGACTAAAATAAGGACTTTGATTACAGTAAATCATTCACTCAGGACCAGCTAAAGACAATATTGTTGTTTTTTACTTGTAGAAAAAGGACATAACATTTCATCATAAAGCTGGCTTCAATACAACCAAATGGCTGCACTGGCATAATTCTTCATAATGGCTTTAGCTTTCTAAATGAGGTGTGTTTATTTCAGTTTTTCAAGAAATGTCATCAGAAAACTCTCTTTTCTCAGATCCGCCTTCTGACATCTCTGCTTGTAAGACTCTTTCTAAAAATATGTCCCAATGGCTGTACTTTGGAAGTATTTATAATCTACACAATGAACAAATGTAGATAGAGATTATACATGCTCTCCATTATGACTATTATTCACAACTATTCCTTGTAAGCACAAAAACCAATACCTGGCTGGTTGTCCTCATGTATAAATGTGCGGTTTCTTGCATTAAAAAAAAAAGGGACTATATTCTGTCAGAACTGTAACAACTAAATAACAAAGAATGTGTGTATATGCACATGTGTAAATTAATATACATATATGCATACTGTATTTTAGTAAATTGCTGGCATGTGTTATTGTGCATTGTGACTCATGAATCATGAATCCAATTCACAGCTTATCATTTCCCATTAAATTAGTGCTTTCCATATGGTATCTCCAACGCAAATCCTACAACCTACTTATTGTGGTTAAAAAAAAAATCTTACATCAAGAACACACTGTCCTAGGCTTTGAAAAAATGTTTGAAATCAAATTATTCTACTATGTCTAATACTGTTTAAAGACTTAAGCAATTTCTTTTTTTTTTTTTTTTTTTGCATTTTATTTTTAGACTATATCTTTTACAAGTTAGCATGTTGTTTCTTTGTACTTCTGGACTAGCATAAAACAGAAGCAATCATCAGAAACTGGAGAGGAGTCTCATAGTACAGCGCCATATTTACCCACAAAGAAACCTCTTCATCAAATCACAATGACCTTTTGTTATGTCTGTATAAATACATGCCAAGAGTATCGTAACCATCGCACATACACAGTGAAAACTTTTATGGGAAACTCGTGTGAAATCTTGTCCCTGTGTAACCACTTGAAATCAGCTATCTACACAGCATTTTTGTGAAGTTGAATTGTAAGTGGTTCACAATCATATTTATTCAAAAATAGTAATACTAACAAATGTAAAATGAAATTTATACAAAAGTGGTTTTATGTCTGAAAAATCTGTGAAAGTGAAAAAAAGTGAAAATCACTTTTTTTTTAATAAAAAAGATATTGGATTAGTTTACTACGTGATTAGAGTTGGGTTTTTTGTCTCTACATCACATTCTACAGATTTTATGTGCAAAGTCTATATAGAAATAATCCAAGTTCTGACTGAATAAGCTCAGTATCTTTGCAGGACTTGGACATATGGTCCAGGACCTCTGATTAGACCAAATTCCATCAAAGGGTGAGGTTGGAATATCATTCCCATTTTTAAGTAGAGAGCTTGCTACTGTAAATAGAACTGGTTCTGAACATTTTTTGATCAGTAAGCTGAAGTCTATAAGACTTTCATTGTTTCAGGAACTCTTTACAGCTCTACCACATCTGCAGCTGGTCTCTAAAGTGTTTGTGGACTAAGCTAAACAGATTTTGTTCTTTATATGCTCTCATTTCTCTGCCTGTTTCATTTTTGTAACTGGACAGATAGCCAAAATGACCTCTACTGGCCATCCAGTGCAAGAGTTGTTTCAAATCCAACCACTTATCTGTGGTTCATGTAGTTCATATTTTATTACTTCATCACCACTTCAGTCTTTGGTTCTGGCACTTTTCCCATGCAAGTGACATTCACACTATATAATTGAGCTTTATTCGTGGAACTGTGAAACAGACGGAAAGTATTCCAAAATGTGGAAAATAAAAAACATCTAAAAACAAACAACTTCACCGTGACATTTTCTTTGCTTCTTGGCTCTGTCTTGCTGGCAAAGGAGCACTGAATAAAATGTAAATCCATGACTAATGAAGAGTTATATCAGTTAAAGCTAATAATAGTGTAAGGAGTTACATAAATCAATATAGGTAATAGAATCTATTTTCGAAGGGTACAGTGATCTGTTGCAAGATTTGTATATATGTGTAATTATTTTTATATTATCAGCCAATAAATACGTTACCAAATTCAACTGGTGGTTGTCATTATCTCCAAACAGCTACAGAAATCCCCAGATTACATATATATATACTTGTATGGAAAGTGCTCACCAGCCACTTTATCCTTCCTAGTTCTTAGTACTCCTTCCAGCAAGAGTATCCTGGTAATTCTCCCCTGAAGTTTTCTTCAAAGACTTCTGGGAATTATTTCTACTAGACATCTAATGCATAAAAATGGCTGATAACAAAGATATACTCTAGCAAAGGAAGGGAAAACCATGCAGTATCAATGGTCAGTGGTTTGAAATCAGAGCAGCTGAGAAAACTTAGCAGGAAGTCCTGGAATAAAAACAGCAGTAGCACAACTTTTCTCCCTTACCTTGGTCCCCCAGCTTTCCTTGTTTTGTGGAGATTATTATTTTCTGTCAAGGCTGCATGGTATGTCAGAGTATGGATAGCAAAATGGCATTCAATTTCATTTTGCTGCAGTGTGGCCTTGCAAAATCGTTTCTGATTTTCTGTTTACTGTCTCTGGAATGTCTCCTTTGACATTACTGTGTTTATATTTCTCTTTCCTTCTGTCTATTTGTCTTGTGTAAAACTGCATTTTCCCCATATGAATTTTAATATTCTACTTCGACTTACCCAATTTTCATCTTCCTGGCTCTCTGTAGATGATCTTTCGGTTTTCATTACTCTATCTTTTCTTTCAAAAGAAAATTATTATTAACTGTTTTAATAAATTATTTAATTCTCTTCAATTAAAAAAAATTAATATAGCAGTACGTAACTTTTTCCGCTGGAGAGAACACAGCAATAAGATAATTTCTGTGATGACTAACATTTAAGGTAAGCTGTTAAAATAGGAAGAAAACTATCTAGAAAGGAGGAAACACGAGCATGAAGCAATTCCATGCAAACAGGCTTAGGTTGGAACAAATGTTGGGAGATTGGAGCCATAGCACCGGTAATGATACGTCTATACTAGGGACACAGAAAATTCAATTTCTATTGCATACATGTTCTAGGAGGAAGTCTTCACACAAAGCTACTGAATATTAATGGAAAAAATGTATCCTATCACTTATGTTAGTGTTAGCCTATTTTTTATATCTCATTCTTTCTTTTTTGCAGTCTCAAGTACTTAAGAATTGCTGTGCACTTCAGATCTGGCCAGCCTCCCATCTCAACAGTGGCTAAAGAAAAATGATAACAAAGGGTAACAGAAGACTATGTATATGGATATTTTGTTCCTAATATTCTCCTGAACCCCCAGTTATTTTCAGGATGGGGCATTTCCTGGGTTACATACAATTTGTTTATTTAATAGCTGTCCGTGACGCTCTCTGCTCAACTACTCCTGACATCTTTTGTGCTAGGTGCAGGGGATTTTTTGCATTCCCACTCTCCTTTGCCAAGGAATTTGATAGGTGTACTACCTATGCAGTTATTAAACACTTCTGTAATTTGAACCTTGCATGCCTCCTATATCTAACCAATCAAGTCTGAGCATTTTCTAAAGAGAAAAACAGTTTCAAAAAGAACAGCTGAAGAAACTGCATATTAACATATTCTGTTAATGAGGGTGCCTATCTGAAAGAAATCACAATTCAAATCTACTCCTTTTCCATATGAAGGTATAGTTTGAACCCCATTGCTAATGAGGATACCCTAATCAATAAGGTGCAGTTAAGTTTCTTCACTCCCTTGTCAAAAAAATTTGGTTACTCAGAGCCTCAGGAATGAAAATGAAAACAAATCTGCTGTTGACTCAGACAGGTCAGTTCCTAATGCATACACCACAGGGTTTCTCTTTAAACAAAACCAGAACATTTTCAGGAGCATTCTGAACATTGTGTCTTACAGTGATGATGTTCTACCCCTTGAAATCGTGGACTTCAGCCTTCCTAACGGAAAAAAAATCAAGCATGACTATACTGCATCCTTGATGGATGTTTATCTTCTGTGCTGCAGACGACTAAGTCAAGACTTTGTTTCATCTTGAATGTAGGTTTTTCTATTAAAAAGTTCATTTTAGATCAAAGGAAAAAGTTCATATTGGCTGAATATGCTTAATGATATTGGTAAAAACCTTTACAAATAAATGCAGTTCAAACTGAACTGATTTCCACATTCTTTTATTCAAATATATAGATATAGAAATACCATTATTCCTGAGAATACAGTCATAATGAATATATCTAAACACACTATAGAAATGATCCAGATGAAGCAATTAGGTCAGGCTGTTCTATATTCCAAATTAACTCTAATTCAGGATTAGTTAATAGAAACATAAAAGAAAATAATCTTGCAAACAAGACCTGCATTTCTAGAGGACACAGTGTAAACATAAACAGTGCAGGTGTCTATTAATAATCAAAATTATCTTATTTGGACTTAAAAGCAATTTTTAAATGTTGGGAAAAATATGGTACTCTGATATGCATTAATGAAAATATTTTGAAACTAAATCTCCTACATCGTCCATTTTAATTATACTTCTGTTAAGTCAAAACTAATCGTCACACTACATGTTTTTTGTCCTAGTGCAATTACATAAAAATCAGTATTCAACAGTAGATAAGATCTCACATGCAATGAAATTCCTGCACAGGTACCTTTTATGGACACTACTTTGAAGGCAGCTATTACCACAATGAAAGAATCCAGATAGTTGAAGACTAGAAGTATAAATATAATAAGAATTATTGTAGTTTAGCAATAAGTGTCAGCAACAGTTACAGACAAATTACTACTGGAAGTTTGCATAATAAAGTAACAAGAAGTAAATGGTAATCAAAGTGCTATATAACATTTTAATGCTAGGAATCCTCAAAAGAAAGAAAAAAAAAACATTATGGATGAAGGAAAAAAAAGGGAAAAAGGAATAAAGGTGGGGGGTTAAAAATAAAAAAAAAAAAAAAAAGAAAACTAGCTGCAGTAATATCTGTCATTCATAACTTGCCATAATTATCTACTCTGTAAAATTGCTGCTGTAATTTGAAATGCCTCCCTCCTGATCTAATTGGCAGACTAATGTAATGACTTGACTAAGAACCAGGAATGTAGATCTTGCCATTATGTCAGATTCACTTGGATTTTAATGCAATATTCCCTCAGGAAGACCCATGATTTAATTAAAAACATTGTGTTTCACCGTCCAGCACAGCACCTGCAGCTCTCTTAGTGTGTGAATCTTGATTCCCCAGAGTGAATTGCAGCTGACCTTTTTGATTTCCATTTAGCGATCACTTTGCAGATAAATTTCAACTGTTTCCTATTTAGCTCTTAAATGTGCGTCTGTACCGCCAGTTCCTGAATTTTGATATTTATCAAAGCAGTATTTCAAATTTGTAATGATTTCTCCCCTAAAAGTACTGCTTCTATAACAAATACAAATAGCAGAAATCAGAGTCAGCTATGATTTAGAAACTGGGACTATAAATGCTTCTGAACAGAGCTATACAAAACAGCTTGCAGTCAAGTTAAAGCAATGTTCTCAGCAAAATTGTTACCAACCATACTGTAATACAACATAACCTTATATGATACAGTATTTTCTATTCTGAGCTTCGTAATCAATAGGGTGCTTTGTCCCAGTTCCTTTTTATGCACAGGAAATAAGTCAAGGAGTTGGAAAGAAGCCCTATCTAGGCAATATTCCAGACCATGACAATATGGCAATGTGGAGATGTTAGGATAGGTGGCTTTATGAAAATCATGACATTTTTAGTTACAAAGAGGTAATCGTTCTATCACTTCTTATCACAGTAGAAGTGTGTGGAAACGCTTCTGCACAAGGCTGCTGCTTGTCTTGGCAAACCCACTATTAAGAAAAGCAAAAATTGAAACATGTTCACCCTCCTCTACTTTTGAGTTGTCTCTGTTAGCTGGTGATCTGTACAAGAAAATTTCCACAGGCCATATAGTTTATTTACATTTAATTCCTGACCCACTACCATCATAAACACTTCTGATGGTAACAGCATGCAATTGAATAACAAGGAACAAATTAGGTGGCAAATTAATTGTGATTCTTCATTAACACAGTTGTGCACAGTGATAAACCTGGTAACAAAAAAAGTACAGAACCTTTATCTCTGTAAAACTGAGAATGTCTCCAGAGTTTCCAAAGACCAGCTACTGCAGTGCTCTGTAAGGTTATATTTTTCTCACTAAGCACTTTGGAGGAGCCTGAAAATAGGTATGGGACTGTTTTGCTATTAGATATTCACATTTGGATTTCTGGACTGCAAACACTGAAAAATGGTTCTCCAGGCATACCTACGTCTACTGCTCCTACACATATTCTGATCCATCAGCCCTGTGGAATTAGATATTTTAAATTCTTTGTTAGAAGAGCAATAACAGAGTTATTAAAAGGGAGTACAAAGCCTTTAATTATGTTGAGAATAAAATTACCAAGGCCTGATTTACTACTGCCTATCGTAAACACATTACAGTTGACCAGGAAAAGTGGATTTATGAACCTGTTGCAGCACTGGCAAGTGTATGTAAGACTGAGTGTACAGAGAAACACAACCTCTTGTTTCTTTAGGAGCATTTTCAAAATGAATCCTTTTTTAAGGGGACTTCTAAAATTGCCACAGTAGTTCTCCCAGTGTGGAACTCAGATTCACACAATAAGATTCTGACACAATAAGATTCTGACACAATAAGATTCTGACACAAGAAGATTTAGAAAAAAACATCAGGAAAAAAAAAACAGGAGTATTTTCAAAGCTGCTTTCTCATCTCACTGAATCATAGTCAAAGATTAATCAGCATAACCAATTTTTCTTTAGTCTCCAGTAAACTGTTACTCTTTACTTCCTATAAAATGCACATCTTACTTCTTAAAAGATGAAAATAATTAAACAGTACAGTGTTGGAACAGGTAATGCATCTTCTCTGAACTACTCCTGCCAAATTTCACATTTTTAAGAGCTTATACGCTCAGGAGAAATTGCTGAAATGCAATCTTATTTTTCTCCCTTTCATTTTGACTGTTCATCATATGGTAGTTCCTGTGGTCAGACACTAAATGTAACAATGAGCTACAGCAATAGAGAAAGCAGTAAAGACTTAGGAGGCTGTCATGAATGACATAATTTTCTTCAGCCAGTGTAGCAGCCTGTTTTTAAACAGGCACTGATACAATCTGAGGACTGTTCAAGGAGTTACCTTGTCTTTACAAGCGTCACCTAAGTCTCTGTCTTAATCAATATGATTATAATAGCTTTACAAGTGTTATGTCCAGCAATGCTGGGATGGAGAAAGATAAAAATGTGACAATAGCATAGCCTTTCAGTTCTTGATATCAACTAATTAGACAGCTCCATCAGATGGGAAGACAATTTTGCATATTGAGAGCTTCACAGAGTACAATGAGGACTTTGTCTGCTCCTCACATGAGAAGTATTTAAGGGACCTGCCTGACTGCTGGGCTAATGTGAGTCTGACATCCTATACAGTATCAATGCTGGATCTCATCCATAAAGATTTGGCAATCTATCCCATTGAGATGCCAGCAATTAATTCAAATGTTTGTGTTAAAGTTGCTATTTAGTATTTTAGAATGAGGAGGTTAGTTGCAAACAGGCACGACTGCTCTCAGTATGCTCTCAAAACAGAGGTGACTGCTTAAGAGGTAGATTGATGCAGATAATTCAGTCACACAGAAATTAAGAAACTTTTTTTCCCTTTAAGATATTAACATGGTCAATGGATTTTAAAAGTTCTCTTTTATATCCTTTTGCATATCCTTCCTCCTTGGTTCTGTCTGAAAATTGCACTTAACTAGGTTAAAATATAAGGATTTTTAAAAGCTCTACTAGCTCCAGAAAATAACTCTGATTGGCAGATCCAATTGGGTTGATCCTTACAACATTTGAGAGTTTGCATATTTCTGCCACCTACAGTGCAAGAAAAGTGTCAACACTTATTATTAGGGGACAATTCCTACTACAAAACAGGCCCTAGAGAGCCTTGTCACTGCAAACAAAAGTACATGAACACACCTATCTGCAAAATACAGCTATGGTTGCAAGCCCCCTTTCTGCTCAGCTTCAGAAGCTTTTTCAGCTGTTTTCTTAAGTTGATGCAATGTAGCTTTAGATTAGTTTTCATGCATTTTCTTAAACAAATGTGTATAAGTTCAAGATAAACAGACACTTAAACATTGCTGACTGAAAAGCAAACCCTCAGCAAACACACTTGCTGCATAACTCCCTGGCATCTTGGCCACCCCTTCTGTCAGAATGGCACCCTGCCTGCTCCGAAGTTGGTTTGACCCCTCTAGTAATGCATGGGTGCCAGACAGCACTGACTTCTGCAGAGCAGCCTTCTTCAAGTCACACGTGCCATCCCTCCACAGGAGCTCCTGCCTCCATGCCAGCGATGAAGCATTGGCACAACATCCTTCCTCACAATTGATCCCACCTGTTGGTACTTACACAGCCAGAGATGGGGAAAAAAACCCTAGGAAAGAGAGGCAGACAGGCATTTCTTGTTGCCAAGAAGGCAGGTGGAGTAGCAGCAGGTGTCTGATCAACTCAGGAAGATAACAGGGTGTCAAAATGTTTCTAACAGAAAAGTGCGGTACTTCTTGCAGGACTCCATCCAAAGACAATCAACATATCCATCAGTGACTTCAGGGGGCAGCCTTTTACATTATTTGGTGATATGTTAGAGAGAAAATAAGTCCACAGTGTTACAAAAGCAATTCAAATACTGGCTAAATATTGGCAATAAGCTGCATTCTCTTTTCACCAGCAAAAGAACAATCATACAGAGCATGAAAGGCATACTAGGAAGGTTTTATCTTTGACACACATGAGGCCTTTTTCAAACCCACATTGGAAAGTGCTTGAGGGAAACCCTGATCCCTCTCAAATTGGCTAGGCCAAAATTTTATCTTATGCTCTGAGTGATGAATAGTTATTGAGGTAAATATGCTTAGAAGATACCAAAATGTGATGCACAGATTGTGTTTTCAGCTCTGTAGAAACTGGAAAGGGGAAGGGAGTTCCTTTAGACTGAAAGCATCCTTGAAAGAAAATGCCAATAGCAAAGTCCACGTTCCTTACAGAAATATCTAAAAAGTACCATCCAAAAATCTGTGCAATTTGCAAGGCTGAAATGTCCTTTTGAGGTTAAAATTAGCAATGCATCTGTCTCTAAATAAATAAATGAATAAAAATCCTATCATTAATTATTATCTTTTCATCAGTATCTGGGACAGCTTCCCAACTGGCTGAAATTCTTTTCTTTTTTTCTCTTTCTTTATAGAGTCATCATGCTCTGTGGTCAATCATGGCTGGGTATTACATATATTTTTTTCTTGCTTTTCCTGATGGGATAATCTTAATCCCACAATTTCTTCCTCTTTGAAATGTATATTAATGAAAATGAAAAAAAAATATATTCCAGAACGAATTATGTGGGTAAATATAAATCAGAATTACCTTTATGGCAGGAGTTTGGGACTTTCAAAGAAACCTGATGTCCAAATACAGAATTTACATCATAATGATATGTTTTACTGCCTTATGCCAGGAATGGAATCCAGAACATCTCTTACTTTCCTAAGCATGTTTATATATATCCAATGACTGGAAAATACATACACAATTCTGTTAGGCAAAACGTGTATCTAGGACTCCCTAAACCCAAAAAAACAGCCTGCACAGGATTATAACCTTCTCTTCTCTTTTCTTTTCTTTGGATGTTATAACCTTTTAGGATATATGCACACACTTAAATGCCCTCTAGATGCCACTTTAGACTATTAAAGGTTTTATTTGTTCTGGACACCATTTTCTCTAAATTTTTCCTTCCCTTCTAATTTCATTTGGATTTGGGTGTTTAATTTTCTCAGACCATGGAAAAAAAAACTGCAACCAAGGCTAAACAAAGGCTCATTAAGTCACAAGGTTTAATAATGCAGGCAGTGCCAACAAATAGGAATGTTATTTGTTGCATTACTCTTACTGCGAAGAATGCAAATATCCCAGCTCCCTCCAAGGAGTCACTGAGGCACAAGATTTCTAGGGTGTGTTGCCTAAACATAGACATCTGATTTAATTTTAGGACATGATGTCTGATTTACAGTTGCTATTCTGGAAAGGCACATATCTATCTGTGACATATCTTTCAGCCTATGCAGATGCCTTGATGAATCCGAAGGTAGCAAAGTAGTACTTGGCATGAACACGTAGTGATCCTCAGTCTCTGCTCATACATCTCCATTGCACACACATGAAGCTTCACTCTGCTTCTCTGACTTTGCTTTTGAGTATAAGTGCCATGGAGCCAGGGCAGTCGAATGGAAAACTGAGAAACTATCCTTACAATCAGCCTCTCAGAGTGCTGAGCTCATGCTTCTTTCTATAATGACAGCAAAATGCTGTGTCCTTCATTTGTCTTTATGGTCACACTTTCCACACAGTCGTGTGTAAGGCAATTCAAAGCTATGAAACAACTTTGAGAAGAGCAGGACAACATGCAGGGCAGAATTACAAATTAGGTCATAAAAAAATCAAATGTCAGGTACATTACTTCCTATATATCATAGAGTTTATAAATTACATTTCGTTCAAATGCTGTTACTGCTCAACCTGTAAAAATTTCAGCACTGGGTAATGAATGTCCCAGGGTTTTGTTGTAGAATTTGAACTTGGAAAAACTGGCATCAAGACTGAAATCTGTGCGTATATATTCCATTTCCATTCCTTATCTCAAAGAAAGTTCAGTCAAGAAAAAACAAAACCCTGATAGTTTAAGTACTTGCTGTTGGCACAGAGATGGAAATAGGGGTGATGCTTCCTTACTCTGGCAAAGGAAATTTCATCTCAGAGGCATAGCTTCCCCTACATTACAAGATATTTTAGAATTAATTCAAGACCCTCTGCAAAATTTCCAATTTTAAATATATTTATGGGTAATGTGCTAGCTTGCATATGAAGAACAGCAATGAAGAACACTGGAGCCATAAAGACAGCCCTTTGAGGGTATTATCTACATTCAACATTCTTTTTTTTCTGGAACATTGCTATGACTACTACTACTATTGTTATTGTTATTAATATTGTTGTTGCTATTGTTATTGTTGCTATTATTATTATTATTGTAGTTATTGTTGTTGTTGTTATTTATAAAAATGCTGAGGTATCTATATGGGACCTTCTCTATCTTATTCAAGGGGTCATGTCTTGTTCGGACCATTCTTAACCCAAGACAGAGCCTAAAGGAGGTTTTTGTAAGGCCTGCTGAAAATATTTCTTTTGTATTACGAAGTAGTTTTCTTCTCAAAAAAGACTTTTTTTCCCCCATAAAATTATCAGTGTAATTTTGAATTTTAATTCAGAAAGTACCTAAAATACTGGATTTCTGAAAATACTATTTCAATCAAAACTGAAATATCTGAATCTTAGATTCACCTCAGTTGCCATTCTTTTCTGTGGGCCATAGCTCCTTACCACATCTGTCATAATACATGGCATAGGGGATATCACAATAGGTTCAAGAAAATGTTTTTTCAGAGATTCAATGAAGACAGGTATATCTACATAGGTGTCACTACATATGCCTGAAAACATCCATCATCTGTTTTACTGTGAATTTTCGTTTTGATAAAGAATTAAAATTTTAATGTGGAAAGAGAGGAGACATGCTGTGACTATCTCTTATTTCTGTGAATTCCAGGGGATCTTTAGTGATATAATGAAAGTAAGGTTAAATCCTTAAATTGTAGAAATCAGAGTTCCATGTCTTACACAATAAAAGATTTCAAAGAAAGTGTGTCCGTTTATAGAATTTCAAAATCTGGATCACAGATTCAAATCAGTAACTACAGGAAACAGAAATAAATGTGTTCAAAATAGCTATGTGGCAATCCCTCTAAAATGTTCTGTCCCATTCAGCTGAATTTAGGAACAAGTAAATCAGGTTCCTTTATATGCAGCTTTGAAAGCAAAAGAAGGTGGGTTTACCAGGACTTGTCCTAGACAAAATAAATTCCATCTGAGAAGTTACTCCTGTAAGGAAGGCTAGAGGGGTGAGGTGGAAGCCAGTGAGATGCTTGTGGTTCTGGGTGTTCTGAACCAGGGAGAGAGGTTTGTGCATGCCAGAGGGCTGCTGCTCACACGTGAGTGTGCTGATTAAACACTCCAGAAAAGGGAATAAATCCTGCATGTCTGGAGACAGTGAGGAAGTCTTCCACAGCAAAACATACTCGCTAGAAGAGGAAATGAGAAACACTACTGCCTTAAACAAGAAAAGTATTTGTAATAACAGACAAGCAAGATGGACTTAATGGAAACAAGGGAATACATTTCAAATGTTATAAAAATTAGATCCTAACAATAGAAGAGTGACACGAAGTCCCATGCCCTGTGAGTGAAAGTGTGTGAGGATGCCATATGAAGATGATGTCTCCAACTGACTGTAAACCTGCAGAGGTACAGAATTCAAATCCACAATAACAGAAAGGACTGGACTTGAATGGAATTATACTTACAGGAGGCTTGAGTTACGCCTATATCATTCCTCCTAAAGAAGTAGCCAAGGACATAAAATTTCTGTATGTTTGGCTAAAAGTTTTATCAGTTCCTATTTTTCCAATCTCTTCTCTCTGCTTCTTTCTTCTTAGCCCACTCCATACTCTTTTGAATGTTTTCTCTCAGGTCCTGACCCTCTTTTTCTAAAAGGCAGAACTCTATTCTTTTTTGCTTTCCCAGACTTCTCAAGCCTAATAGGTTTTTTTTCCTATACATCTCCTAGGCTAATTCCTCCTCACATTTTAAGTGCATTGTCCTCTGGTTTCCTTCTTTTCCTTGTCTATCCTCCTCTTTACAGATCTTCCTCTCCGAAATCTCTTACACTTTTATTCTCTGTGTTCAAATACTGCTCTGGGGGGATGATTTTCTACTGACACACTATTAAGCGAGGGAGAAACAGAATCATCTCCCATGCCCTTTACTACTTCTAGTCTTCCTTTCAGAAAGTAAATGGTTATCTCTTTGGTGATTTGCTGATATGGAAGCCAGGTGTGTTCTCTGACTTCATGTGTTCAATTGGTAAGTTGTACCTTCCACCAAGAAGACTGGAAAAAACACTTTTGCTGGCTATAGAAACTGACCCTGCAGCAGAACAGTATCACATGGACCCTCCTCTGTTGGAAGCAAGGGAAAGGACATGCAAAAAACATTGATTAGGGAAGAAGGCAGGAGCTGGCACTTGGGCAATTCAAAACAGGAATTCAAACTAGACAGCATACTGGGCAGGAAAAATACCATATAGCCTGTTCAGTGAGCAGGTCCCCTGAGGCAGTCAGCCAGAAAACAAAACAACAATGGGACTATAGATCCAATACCTCCCCTGTCACTGCAGGCAGCTACCTCAGCCAATACAGAATCCCTTCTGTAATATCTGCTCCAGAATGTATTTTCAAGTACCCATAGTAATTTTTCAAAAATACTCCTTCTTTTGAAGCACAGCTAAAGGACAAGTATAAAAGAGATATAACATAGAGAAGATGCAAATTTGGAGTATTTATTGACAGTGGAGAAATCCAAATTCACTTCTTTCCTTGGCCTAAGGTAAATGAAACCCACATAATGTAATTTCATAGATTGATGCCTCATACCATACTTCTCATTCTAAAGTGATCTTGCAGAAAAAAATATGCTTCACTGACTAAAAATGCAGTGTGAATTTGAAGTTCATTGCTATGAACAGTCACCTTTGGTGTTGGTAAAATCTGCATTTTTCGACGTGATTTGGAAAGAGTGTCTAGATTTTATGCAATGTCTGTTTTCTCTCTCCCTGTTGCCATTTATTATTAAGGAAATTTAACAAAAGCATTGATCTGTAAACAAAGGCTGAAGAGTAACTACAATTACAAAAAGCATTCAATGAGCAAGGAAAGTGTTTAAACAGGCAAAACTAGCATTTATGCCCAGCACTCAAATAATTTCTCTGTCTTCATATTTAAACAAAGAAGGTAACCTCCCAGAGGAGGAGATAGAATTTCCTACGGGGAGAAGGAAGACTGAACTGTTAAAGGCTTTATCATTTCATTAGAGTAGATAATTAGGTAATTAGAATGATTAAAAGTTGACAAAGCAACAGACTCAGATGAATTATAACCCACAATCCTAAAAGTCGCAAAGGGAAAAGCAAAGCATCTGGAGTTCAGCTGCTGATAATCCTTGAATGACAAAGGTTAACAGTAGGGGAGACGGGGGCAAATGTTGTTCCTTATCTCCCATTAAAAATACATTTCTTTAATCAGAACTTCTCAGGCTAACATAAGGAAGAGGCTGTGGAAGAGAACATCACCCTTTCTGGAAAAGAGCCTGGAAACACTTCCTACAGATGGCAGCCTAGTTTGTTCCAAACACTCTATTTGTTCTTCAAAGCAGCTGAGAGCAAGGAGAAGTGATGGAGCTGTATCTGGGACTTGGGTGACCTCACTTAAGGGAGATAACTGTTTGCGCCTCCTCAGTTTGAGAGTTTCAGAACAGAGTTCCAGAAAATGATGATTATATTGTTTTCCCAATAGATAACTGAAGTAAATTACTCAATTTAGTGTAACTTGGACCTTGATTTTACCTTTGTATTAAATGTCAGTAATAAATATTTTTACTCTGTTGGATATACAGTTGTGATTTTGTAGTTCCAATTTTTACCTGCATTTGGTTACCAAGCCTGGAAGACTTGCTGGTTCAGGGGAGAATATGGGAAATTCAGCAGATTTACAATTGTTGACCAACTTACCAAGGCCACCTGACAGGCCTGCTCTGAAGAGGAGACAGCACTGCAGCATGAAACGGATCTGCTGGATTAGCATATTTCCTGATCACACTTTATCTTACAAGCAGCCTGAGCTGCAAGTAGAACAGCTCTCCCCTCCAAGACCACAGGAGGATAAGAGTAAAAAAAAAAAGCATTTTCTTATTTTAGATTGAATTCTTATTACCATGGCACCCAAAAGCTCCCTTCAGGAATAGAACCTACTTTGATGAGGGCCTCAAAAAATGGCCCTTAAAGCACATCTGAGTCCTTAGGAATCATAGTCATTATATACATCTCGAGTATTATTATTACTACTCCTAATGCCACAATTCATGTGGATTCTAAGATACGTACTAGCTATGAATTGGCTCTAACTGAATATTAAATCCAGGTTTTAATACCAGGTGTCGCCTTTCCTCTTCTCTCTGCTCTGCTCCACTACTAACCTAAAAAAAAAGTCAAGGTAGATTCAGACTAGATATTAGGAAGAAGTTTTTTACAATGAGGGTGGTGAGGCACTGGCTCAGGTTACCCAGAGAGATAGTGGATGCTCCATCCCTGGAAACACTCAAGGTTAGGTTGGATGGAGCTCTGAGAAACTTGATCAAGTTGAAGATGTCCCTGCTCATTGCAGAGGGGTTGGACTAGATGACCTTTCAAGATCCTTTCAAAATCAAATTATTCTATGATTTTTCTATCCTAGTTGAGCTGAAAAGCCATACAACCTCTGCCCTCCTTATGATTTTCATATTTGCTGAAAACTATGGAAAAGGAGTCTTTTAGTAGAATAGAATCTGTAAGTGGAGAAAAAGATTTGGCATATTTTATTGTGAGCTTTCATGCACATACTCCTTTTCAGTTCCTGCAGCTAAGCAGAGGCAGAAAGTGAAAGATGAAGAACTAGAAGTAAATTCCAGCTAATAAAAAAGAGACTTTTAGTTGACTTAGGAAGTTTCTTTGCCAGTTGCCTCTAGCAAAAGAGAATTATTATATTCCCAGTGAAACATTATTATCAGGTGGATTCTTAACACAAAGACTCCTCAAGCCCTGAAGGCAGACAGTCTATAAAATTTGAAATCTTAGAGCTACTAGCTCAGGCGATAGCTATTATCTTCCTTTTTTTTTTCTTCATGAGGGAAGGAGAAAAATCTAGGTAAATCAGATATTTTAAACTTGTATGTCTGACATTTCTCATAACAACAGATGCTCATTTTCATATCTTCACATTCAGACTCTTCTGTTATACCTCTGCTTTGAAAAAGAGAAAACTGAACAGTTATCCATGTCCCCTAGCCCAGTCTTACTCTTTAAACACAAGTCCTGAGCTTGTATTTTCTTCAAAAATACTTTTACCCATTAGTGGAATGCTCTGAGACACTGCATGACTAAGATTTGCAGGATGAGTTTTTTAAATTTTATGAACTGATTCTGTTATCATTCTTCACAGAACATTTTCATTCTGTCTTTGAAGTTCTGTGTTTGGAGAGCTTGTGAGGTGAGACCATTCAGTCTAGGAGAAAAGCTTTTTTCAGTATCTTTGCCCAGTGTCATGTAAATTGTTAAGTGATAAATGATTCTAGAAGATATGTTTAACTCCTTTATTCAGAAAGCAACATAGCTGTATTAACCAATACACTTACCTTTCCAAGTGCACTAGTGTGAAAAAAATGTGAAAATTTTGTGAGGTATACTCAGCACAGAAAAATTTTAAGAATAGCATTGTACTTTTTCCAAATCTGGACTAAAATAAATACCTAAAGACTTGGAAATGTAACTTTGCTGGTGAAACTTTGAAAACAATCAGGGGGTTTACATTAATTTCTCTAAAAGATCTGGAAGATGCTCAAGTAGAGGTTTCAAATTCTAACTATTTGCATTAATATTTCTACAAGCTTTGTGATATATTCTACTTTCAAGCCTTCTTGAAACTGTGTCATTTTAAGACAAGATCCTGTACTAACCAATCCTAGACAGAGTTAAATGCAAAGTGAAACAAAGGAATATTTAAATTCTTGTTAATCACAAGCAAAAGGAAAGACAAAATAAAACCACTAATGTTCTTTACCTGTAGTATTGATTCAGTAGTTCTGGTTACATACTTATTCACTGTAAGTGGCAATACAGGAATCTCTTAGTTAAGAATAATTTGTGTGCAACATATACAGCACAACAAGTCTCACTGCTCCTGGGAAGAGCATGAAAATATCCATACTCTGATAATAAAACACACAGGAGCAACATAGATGGATGCCAATCCCCACACAAATTAGTACAATTTCTGTCACAATACATTTGTGAATAATGTGATTTTTGTTCTTCGCCAGAGGAGACCATGGGAGGGACCACTAACCTGGCTACTGCTGCATCTAAGACCTTTCAATTTCCTGTTTTGCCTGTAGCCTATACATATGGTTCAGGTTTACAGGAAAGCATACTTAAAATGATACAAAACCTCGTTATTTCATGTGAAGATGCTGAATGTATGCCTGTAAACCGTAAGTTAACATGCAAAGATATTTTTGTATACTCTTGATCTTGAATATCTACAAAGACTCCAAGACAATCTGAGTAGCAAGGGTAGTATTTTGTGTTTTATAGCAATTGGACTCCTAAAGATTCTAGATTTTGGAAGCAGTCTGGACCATGAGATCCTATAGTCTGTCCTTCTATGTATCAGTATTATACTTTACTTCATTCTACTCTTTTTTTCCCCTTTAATAAATGAAATAATATGAGTTCGGCTCTTATTTAACATGTTGGGTTTCCTAAACCTTATTTTTCAGACACTATTTTTGATCTGAAATATAGGAAACAGGGACTCAGGTAATTCTCTAGGTAGTTTGTTCCCACAATTAATCACCATAGACTTAAAAATGTAATCCTAATTTTTCTTTTTTTCTTGGCTTCAGTTTTCAGACAGTAGTTCTCATTATGCCCTTCTCTTTGAGATGAAAGGACCATTTAGCATGGCATATGATGCCATGGAAGACATAACTAATTCTTTATGGGAATACAAGGGTAAAGGTCATTGAGCCTGGCACACAGGCATATTCTTCAGAAAAGTTTCATTGCTATTTTCAATTACAATCCACCAATTGTATACCATTTTTAATGAACATTAAAAATACATTTATTATTCCAGTTCTATTCCTTTTCAATACTACATGAGGGAAAATTATTTTCCAATTCCCATTTGTTACTCCTGAGCAACTCAACCCTGTAGGTGTCAATGGCGCTTGTGCACTGGTAGTTTATTTCTCTTTGCACGAGATTTCAGGCACTGCTTTTCAGCTAACTGTCTCTGCAATGGGATTCAGGGTTAGCTAAAGCTTTAAGGTGGATCTTACTAGACCTTTTCCTTTCAGCAGTGAATTCCCCAAAGAAGATCAAAATGCTTTTAAACTGCAAAAAAAAAAAAAAAAAAAATCAGGCTTTAAAATTACATTGACTAGGTCCTCAAATTTTGTAAGCAGTGAAAACTCGAAGTAGAATAAAGGGAATTCATAAATGGCTATCCTACTCTCCTCCTTTTCAGACTTGGCCTGGCATCCAGTGTTTGTTTTACTCAAATCACTGACCTTCCAAATTGCATGACTTGCAGCTCACTTCCTCATGGTTACAAATTTCTTTCATGGACTTGGTGGCCTGGTATCTGCTCTGTGTCCCTCACCACAGCTTCTCATGTTTCCTTGGAGTTTCAGTCTCCCAGTTCCAGGCAGTCTTCCTTTCACCTCTCCAACCCTACAAGTTGCTTTCACTGATTGGTCCCAGTAGCTCCACAAAGAAAGGAGCAATCCCTGCTCCCTCTGCACCTAGTCTTAATAAAGGCATACAAAAAACCTGGAGCCAGAGACACAAAGTAACTGAGTGTCAGTTCTTCATTCAGTAACTATAATTTCCTTTCCTTGCTCCTTATGGCTGACCTAGAACACCTTTTGTTTTGATTAGATCAACTTTACTAAGCCATGTACTTAGTTGTCTCTTAGGAGGCTGAACAACTGGATATTGCTTTCCAGAGTGATGTGCGTAGCTCAGCTGAGCCAGAACAGCATTACTCCAGTGAGAACTTGCTCCGATATTAAACCTGAAATATTATAATACCAGCCTCGGGTTTTATAATCTGGTTTAGTAAATCTGTGCATAGACACTGACAGTTTAAGTTAATGCAGAGATTTGTGTAAACAGCTGACAAATGTGCCTAAGGTATGTGTAAGACATTGTCCCTCTTTCTCTGCTGGTTTGTTTTGGGGTGGGTTTTTTTGGTAAGATATGCTAAATAAATGCTGTGTACTAAAAGGTAAGCTGCTTTAAAATGCAAGTCAATACCATCAGCAAAACAAGGAGAGATTTCACCTTTGCAGCTAAAATACATGACCTCTGCAAATGCAGAATGAGCAGCCTCACTGACAGGCAAAGCACACTGTCAATGCTATGCAATGAAAGAGCTGGAATAAACAAAAATCAGTCATTCTCAAAACACCCATACAAAAGAGAATAAAATAAAATAAAATAAAATAAAATAAAATAAAATAAAATCTCTTCCTTAGTATAATTAATCAATAAATATTGAACAGAATTAAAAGCCAGATACAGCCATATCCTATGTTCTAATTAACTTAGAAGCATAAGAAAAGTAATTTATTTAATGCAACAAACCCATTTATTACAAAACAACTGGCCATTTACATTGATTATTGTCATATTAATCCAACAATATGATTTCTAACTGTGTTAAACTGCATCCTGAGTATATTCATTTTTTAAAAACTGCTGCTTTGGACATATTTGTTTGAAAGTTGACGTTGTCATTACTAAGCAGACCCAGTTTTGCTTTAGGAAGTCAGTAAGCATCAGAACTATGTGGAGGATTTACAGGAAGTATGTTATTGTTTCTCACTGACTGAATGCCTGCTATGCAGAACAGAAAAAAAGAGGATAATTAATTTATATTTTTAATCCTTCCACCTTTCTGAAAAATATGAAAATTCTGCACTACAGGTGAGTCACTCCAGAAGCTCTAATTAGATAAACGCCACTTGTGGTTTATTTCGATTAGGAGACTATAAGTTTGCATAACTACAGGTTAGATTTGCATACAGGATAATCTTAATGTTTTGGAATTCATAAGTATGGTAAGATTTAAGTACCATTTATTCAAGCACTTCAATTAACTACTTTTAATTATTTTTCAATCTCTTTTGCTAAAACATTATGAGGTTTAATATCTTAAGTTACATTTACCTTAACAACTTGTGTAGAAGATTAGCTCTCACCTTTTAGTTTATGTCCCAGTAGATTAGCTATTTTACACTTGGGTCACAACAGCCCCTTGTGGCACTGCAGGCTTGGGGCCAAGTGACTGGAAAATTTCTCATTGGAAAAGGACCTGGTGGTGCTGGTTGACATACAGCTGGACATGAGCCAGCATGTGCCCAGGTGGCCAAGGAGGCAAAGGCATCCCAGCCTGGAAATACTGTGGNATCCCAGCCTGGATCAGGAATACTGTGGCCAGCAGGACCAGGGCAGGGATTGTCCCCCTGTACTCAGCACTGGTGAGGCCTCAAGTGCTGTGTCCTGTTCTGGGCCCCTCGCTACAAGAAGGACATTGAGGTGCTGGAGCGTGTCCAGAGAAGGGCAAGGGAGCTGGTGAAGGGTCTGGAGCACAATTCCTGTGAGGAACAGTTGAGGGATCTGGGGGTGTTTAGTCTGGAGAAAAGGAGGCTCAGGGGAGACCTTATTGCTCCTACAATTACCTGAAAGGAGGTTGCAGTGAGGTGAAGGTCGACCTCTTCTCCCAAGTGACAAGTGACAGGACAAGAGGAAATGGCCTCAAGTTGCACCAGGGGAGGTTTAGGTTAGGTATTAGGAAGAATTTCTTCACTGAAATGGTGGTCAGGTACTGGAACAGGCTGCCCGGAGAAGCAGTTGAGTCACCATCCTTGGAAGTGTTCAAAAGGCATGCGGATGTGGCACTTGGGAACACGGTTTAGTGATGAACCCAGTGGTGCTGGGTTAATGGTTGGACTCAATGATCTTAGAGACCTTTTCCAATCTTAATGATTCTATGATTTCATGTTAGAAGAGCTGGTGTAGAACACTTTTTTTTTGTTTCTGTTTTGTTGTGCTTTTTAACAATAAGCAAACTCCCTGTTCTTGGAGAAGTTGGTAGCCAAAAGCTGAGCCAGGGAAATACCTAATGCTACAGTAGTAATGGGAAGTAAATTAGCATCTGCAATATGAGAGCAGGAGCAGTACTGGAAATACTCACATTTTTCAGCATAGATCTGTACTAAACTTTTTAATTACTGTGCAAAACCCAGTTCTTCTTTAGCTAGTTGTAGGTAGTGGCTACAGAATGTCTGAAAATGTGTTTCTTTATCTTTTCCCAGTGAAGTCTGGCCTATTGTAGTCCACCTCCCTCTAAAGCTGTTTAATATCTGAGAAGTTGATACTGAATGGCATCATTTGTCTGTAATACGCTCAGTACTCAAATGACTTTTCAACAGTGTATGGGTAAGTTTTATCAGATCAACCAAAGGGAAAATTTGGGACAAATTCATTACAGTATAGGCAGCCTGACCACATAAAGAAGCAGCCTGTAGTAGAAAATATCATACTTTTAAGGATGATTAAGGTACAATGAGCTTTTTCAGGATTATTAATGTACAATGAGCATGTTGTTAGAAAAACATAAGAAAGAGAAGGTGCAACAAAAGCATGTTCCCAAAAGTACAAGGGGCCAGAGTCCAACTGAACATTAACATATTGCACATAGACATATGTTAACATTTAGTGGTGTATCTATGCTACCATTCCTTCAGCAGTGTTCTAGTCACCATATAGTACATTCATCTGTTCACTGCATGCCAAATAAAAAGACAAATTAATCATGCTTTAATCGAAAAGATACATTTTAATAAAGTTCTTTACAGAGCTGATAGAGCTTTATTTTGAGCCATTTCAAAAATGTAGTTTGTTACATAGAGCTGTTGGGCTTAGAATTCCAGCAGCAATAAAGATATTTAGAATTATTGCCATTTTAAAAAAAGAAAAAAATAGTAAGTCTTTTCTCACACACTAGCAGTGTTACATAATATTGACAATACTCATATACTGATGATCTGTTTACTGGAATTGTTAAAGCCTGATCATATTTGCCATCAATTCTGAATTTAGTTGCCTGTACTCAGCACTTCTAGAAATCCCACTGAATAATTTCCTGAAGGCATTTAGACCCAGGAGGATGCAAGCAGACTAGGATTTTTCAAAATCCTCCTAGATTCAAGGGGAAGACCCAAGGTACATAAATGCCTAATGCATTTTTAAAAACTTTTTAGCAATTTATCTTACTTCACATACCCTAATCCACTGAAAATCTAATCCTTGACACACAGAAAATTCAAGGATATTTTTGATAACAAAAATCTCTCTGCTATTTATCTCATTAAGCTCAATCTTCATTAAAATGCAAATTGAAATTAAAAAGCAATTAGAGATAGCCTAATTTTAAATATCCCTATTCATGATGCATCATGTCTTTCAGATGTCTAACAACTTATTTGTCTAACAACTTTATCAGCTTGGCAGCATATCCTTTTGTTTTAGCTACTTGCAGTAGGTATTACAGTAAGGATTTTACTTTAACTGCTACGCAAGAGTGTGTTAACAAAGCAAGTACCTGATGACTCAGTTTGTCAGCATGATTTTGACACTGAAAAACTGCAAGTTGGCCTGCCCCTTTCTTTGCACAAGCACCTGAGGGAAGTTGATAGGCAATGCGAGGCATGGCAATTAGCTTACCCAGCATGAAACTCAATAGAAGCAGGTGCTGAAGAAAGATCTGACTAAGGAGATTTCTCCCTTCTCCTTCCTTCTCACTCCCTGCCACATCAGCTCAAAGGTGGCACCTAGCCAGGGGTAGAAAGCCTGTTCCATTTTGTTTACCTATTCTACAAGATAGTATCACCGTTGCTCTTCAAAGCACTTAGCTTATAAAGTTGTGAAAGAAGAAAACTCCTTGTATGCTGGCTTGCGTTGCACCATCTGTCCTTATGCTATCAGCTAAAACAGCTGTGGAAGAGTCAGTTCAAAATACTTTGAGATTATATTGTTCTGAACATCATTTCTAGGAAACATAATAAACAGCAAAATCCTGTTTTCATTAGAGGACTCTGAATGTCTGTTGCTAGTCAAACCCTTTTCATCTGTTGAAACACCAGAAACTTGGTTGTCTTTGAGGGAAAATACAGCTACATAGACAAATTAAAGCTTTGTTTATTTATAGATACATTACCTGCATTTCTTACATGGCACCCTCTGTTAACATACCTTCAGATTATTTTCTGTTGTTCCCTCTTTTGGGACTGAACTTTCTAAACAGTTGTCTGTCAAAGTCATAGTCACTCACTTTACATCTCCTGTGTTTTTTCCTTTCTGCTAGGTCTTCTGGTATGAAAAAAAAGACACATTTGTCAACATTGCTGCGACATGTATTTTCCTTGGAGACAATCGTTAGGGCTCATCTATCTTTATCAACTTCACCGTTTTGCTTTTTTTATTGTTCAGTGTTTCCTTGTATCATCTACCTGACTCCTGTAACCAATCACAAAAACAGGTATAAAAGAAAAACTGAAAAATTAGCAATAGCTTTCATGTAGGTGTTACTAGTAGGTGCCACCCCAAATTTTAAATGGCTATAAATCTTCTATAGCACTATTGGTACAAGTAATAAAATAAAAATAGAGGAATGTAATTTATTTGCATTCTTACAGAGAAAATAAACATACACTTGTTTGTTTGTCTGTTTGAGTTTTTTGAGGGGTTTTTGTTTGTTTATTTTTGGTAAAGGTGAAAACTGATGAATAAGGCTAACATGTTTGCTTTAAGTGGACACTGTTTTGTTGCTTCCATTCACAGATGTCTGGCCTGAGACAGCTAAGCTTTGTTATTTGACTTTGGTATTTTATTGCTGAAATGGTGCCCTGTACCTCTAGAAGTCAGGACAGCAAAATCTCAAATAGGTCATTCAAAGTCTAAGATGTAAATCTCATTGCTGTAAATCTCAACATGCTGACCAACAGGACTTCACAGACAAGTCTGTGGCTGTATGGAGAATGGTATCCTGGTCACCTGTCCTACTTTCTGTAAATGCAAGTTCAGATAGTCCTTGATTCAGTTTGAAACTAAGCTTATAACTAATAAGAAGATGCAGCCCATCTCACATCTCAGCATGTGATACTCAATCTTGATCAGAGATAACACATGCTGGGACCTGCTGCAACTTTTGCTGATTATTCCTCTGTATTAAGATGAGGACAGCTGTAATATACTTCATTTTATTCATATCGCACAGGCTCCTAAGAAATTGCCAATTCAACCCACAGCTGGGCAAGGATCTGGCATTCTGACAATACCCCATCAGAAATACATAGTCATGCTGATACCACCCACAAACAAGAAGGCATATTTGCTACCTTCCCATGAATTTATAGCTGTTGGAAATAAGAAGAGAAAGATCAGAAGTAAAGCTGCAGTACCAATACTCAGATCTTTAGTGTAACACTCTAACTCTGTTGAAAAGTAGACTCACAATCAAAAGTAACTGGGAAAAGGCAAGATATAAAGTGATTGACACAGTTTTTGAGGCCTGCAGATGTAGAAAGGAGCAATCCCTAAGAGTGACTAATTTTTGATTAGTAAGGATTCATGTGTTTGATTCTGAAAGATGTTTTAAAAAAAAGAACAATGAAGAGAAGGGGTTATACTGTATGATAACTTATGGTTTCAGTGTATAGATCTACTACAGCCAACTGCTACTGGTAGATGGTGGAATAAGAGGAAGTTATTTGAGGCAAAAGGAAAAGTTTTATAGAAACATCATTGGTGTTGCTGTGTATATGCATATATAGTGCTGCTGTGGATGCTTCTATTTAACACTGCCCATATGAATTTGCATACTTTCTAGTTAGAGGCAAATAAACAGCTTTTCTGGCAGTGCCAGGTTCTATCACACAGTAACTGATGTGACTGTTTATAAAACAAAAGGAGTCTCCCACTGATCTCTCAGTTAAATTTCTCAGGGTTATGTTTCTAAATTACTTCACACACTAGAACTGATCCTACAGATTGAAGCATACACCTTAACTATTTATAGTCTACAGGATATTGTGAGGTTTAATGATATCAAAGTTCAGTATACTTGCTTGCTCCATTCTGAGGAAAAAAAATGCATTTCCCACTAGTGAAACAATGCAAGATATCTCCAACCTAGACATTCTTAGCATTCAAGCCCTAAATACCAATTTAATAATGACTGAGTATGATCATGAATTTTGCAGTTCATATAGTAATATTGACATTAGCATAAATAAAGTATGTGTGTTCATATTTAAATGACAAGCTGGCTTATCTTGCATGGCCTTTCAGACATAGTACATTTACACGAGATTTGATCTATGTACTCAAAATCAGTTTACAGATCCTTGTCCCTTGGAATTTAACTCATATTGACAAGACAATCGTATGTACAGACTTGCCACTTGATATTAAATAACAAACTCAGCCTGGAGATGTAGATGTCTCCAAACTGTTGAACAAACCAATCTCAAACAGTGATTAGAATTTACTTCCTTTGTGTACCTAGCCACCTAAATCAGTATGGCATAAATCAATATACATTTTGAATTGGTGCTAATTACATTTGAATCAATTTACATAATTATCTGAGGCTTTTTAAAACAAAAGTTATTTGATCTGACTTTAGGCCACTAGTTTAAAGGTCTTGAATACTTTTCAGAAAACCAACTCAAAAAAAAAAAAGATCTGTGATTTTAAATATCTTACTTTTGGAAGCACTTTGGACGTACTTTTGGATGCACAGCTTGAGACAGTTTGAAGATACCTGCCAGAAAGTCCTGAGCAATGCTTAAACAATTGGGAAGTTTTTGAGAGCTTAACACAATGCGACTCAAGACACAGGCATTCATAACCCCTGAACACCTTGCCCTTAGAGCCCACATCAACTTTCATCTGATAAATAGTGGCATATTTTGCATAATGGAAAGGCTGCAGAGCTTAAACCCCTAATTCATTTAACTATTTTTCTGCTTTTTATATCATCATGTATTACACAAATATTTAATATTTTTAATATTACTTTAATAGATTGAAATTACTGAATATGAATATTTAATATTACTGCCAGGCCTTCTAAATATTTAGCAGTATATTAATACATCATTATTTGAGGCAAAGGGAAAAATACCATTGTTAAATTCTTTTCACCTGTTCCTTACCTCACTGCCAGTGAAAGGAAAAGCAAGAAGAACTTGACCATCTCTTTTAGTGGAGTTTGGAGTATCTCATCTTAGTGCAGCAGCAATAACAGAAAAAGGTAATCCACTGACTTTGATAACACATAAATGAACTAACTAATCTTTTAGATGCTCATAATTTTATTTCAAGGAAACAATCTATTCCCTATTCTTAATTTTTAAGGTGCTCAATGCAACAGAAAAATAGAAATAAGGTAAATTAGGAAAATTATATTAGAAGAAAAAAAATCTAATTATCTAGCCAAATTATACACACAATCGGACTTCAGTTGTTTGCCAAGACCATTATCGGTAGTGAAATTTCCACATGTATTTGTGCAGCTATAGTAGATGTACCTTGATGAAGTCTAGAAAATTACAATAATGAGCCTTGCAGTGATTTATGAAGACAGCGTGGAAGGTGATTTAATAATTTTCTCATAAAGAACTCCTCATGCCACTTGTTCTACACATCACAAGAGTGTTTCCAATAATGTACAGCAAGACACTTCTTAGAAATGAGATTCACATTTCAAAAACTTCTGATCTCTTCCAGAGTAACTGAATTAAGAAGACAGTATTTTTACTTTTCTCTTCTCTTTCCCCATCCTCACAGATAATGTGGGCACCTCAGAAATGCTGACACTTCCTCACATATATCTGATTAAACAGAAGTATTACAAATTCAACATCCTTTGAAATTCACATTATATCCACAGTTATGCCCTTTTATGAACATCTGCAATCCTGCTATCCTAGATGTTTGTATAAGACATTGCTTAATTTTAGAGACATTGGCTAGCAGCATTGAAAAAAAGGTAATTTATTACTAGATCACAGAAACTTGGGTTAAAATTTCCTTTGTTAAATTTTAGTAAAACTACTTTCTTTCTGCTAGAGATTGGTGATAAATCACAATATTAATAATTTTCCAGTTTAATTGAATGTGCGTCTTATTATTAAAAGATAATTACACGATAATCTAAGCCACCTATGGTACTATTCAATAACTGTTTTGTCATCGTATTTCTAACAGCATATTTCTTAGGCATGCTTTATCTAAACTTTTCTGCAACAAAGGATAATAAAATTGAGAAAAATATGAACACAGTAGAGGTTACTCCAGCCGAGAACAGCCCCACACTTGTGCATACAGAGAAGCAGTAAGTAGCTCACATAAGAGCAGTTTTCACATGGGAAGGTACCATAAAAAGCCATACTACTTCTTTGACAAGAATTAACAGTTCCATTTTACTTTCCAGTGAAAGTGGACCATGGGGCCATTTCAGGAATAACAATGACAGGCTTGGGTAAGAGTCATCACAGCCATCTCAACTGGATACGTGCTTATCAGAGGATTGCACAAGGAAAGCAAAGAATAATGACAAAAGTTAGATTTGGTGGGTTTTTTCTTAAAAAAAGAAGTACATCCTATTCTTCTGTGCAAAAAAGCTGACAGAGGAAAAATATAATGAAAAATTAATGGTAGAGCAATTACACCACCCTATATCAAACCCCAATATTTTTGTGTCATTAATGGAAGAAATAGAAATGATATATTTGGAATAGCCAATCAAAATAACAGTTCATAGGATATCTTCTGAAATGACATTGTTCTGGATGGATATGAAATAACTTTTTCCCCTCTCTAGAGATAGTTATATAAAACTAGCTATAAAAACACGAAGCTGGTGACCTGTCTTTAATAGCCAGTTCCTGGAAGCAGCACATGCATTAGGTACTGTACTGAGAGAAGCTGAGAATTTTGAAGGGTTCCAGAGAGAGGAGAGGGAGCTAAGATATGCTGCCTCTTGAGAGAAGCAGGCCATTTCTTCATTTTACTGAAATCATTAGTCACACAGAGCCTCATTCCTGAGTGGGATCTGCAGCTATAATTAGTGCTGAGACTCTCATTTGCATTCTTGCTATAAAAGTTAATATTTTACATGTCAAATAACCCATATGGAATCACTTTTAATATCAAAAGCACTGCTGTTCATAATACATAAGCAGAAGGCTTTATTACACATATTTATGTCTCATACCAGGTATCTTTTGTGTTAGGATAACGAAATATGACTTATTAATGCAGTTGTGAATCTTTCTGTTAATAGTCTGATTATAAATGTGTTTAATCTACACAATTTTAGTATGTTCTGAATCACTATTAGTCAGAAATATACCTTTTTTCCCTCTTTGCACAATTTAGCCTCAAATTTTCTTGTAAGTATCCTGTTCTGTAATTGCAAGTGATGTCAAAAATATTTCTAACTATTGAGTCTCTGCAGGAGCATGAAGACTATGTCTGAAAATGGATCTCACCTCCATGAAGCTCCATGACTGATCAATTGCTAAACACACAGGCTTCAGAACCTAAGCACTAGAAAATGTCTTGTAAAATGAAACCTATTATTGTTAAAGAGCTTGGTGTACCACCCCTCACATATTTTGAGCTCTACTTCCATATAGCCAAAGCTAAATCAGCCAGCTGGGAAGTCGTAGGAGATCCTTTCAAAACCAATCTTTGTGTAAGTATTCATTGAAGGATCCTAAAATTGCAGTTAACATAAGTCCTATGGAAACACCTATGACATCCACAAGAATAGCAAATGAATTCTTTATGATCACTGCTATTACAATGAATACTGACTGAATTCCTTATGATCAGTGCTGTTAAAAAGAATATTAAATAAAATAATCCACCTAGCATAAACTCTGGCACAATAACAACAGTTGTTGCTAACAAGGATAACAATTATTGCATGTATTATAAGTGCAGAAAAATCAACAGCAGCCTAGTAATGTATGTAGAACACTGAACCAAAAAAAAGACATGATAATTTCTGATTTCTTTTAAGAGATGGGATAAAAGTAGTGCCATGTACCACGTGCTGCTTTTCATTCTTGCAGTCTTTGATTTTCTACATTATTGTTCTATGCAAAACTGTCAAAATCATCTCCCTCCCTCCGTTCAAATGTACTTGTCAGAGTGACTGAAGGGTTAATACAAGAGAATAAAAGACAATCAGATAGTAGTACAGTGTGCTTAATGGGAGTTTGGTAAATTACCATCTCTAGCATTTCTACTGGCTCTACAAGCTGAAGGGCTAGCTTTTAGATATTAATGTACTCAAAATAAGGTAAGCAACTTCTTGGCAAGGCTGGTATGGTCAGGAATTACAAATACAGAATTAGCACTGCGCGTGCAGATCTTAGCAGTGTAGACCACAGTCATGCTCCTCAAGGCTGTTGTTTCTTTGTCTGGAGGGAGGAAACTGGAAATGAGGCAACAATTATTTTTCTTCATAGAGGAAAGGCTAGGCCCCAGAAAACTTGAATCAGTGTGGTGACAGTTGTATTTCTAGAATAAGGTGCTAAGAATCATAATGTGGAGAAAGAAAAGAAAAAAAAATTCACCCTTGAATTTGTGAAAGGATTTTGAAATATATTCCTGCTAAAATCATAGGACAGCTTGCTGCACTTTAGAAGCTTCCACCTTACATTTTTGCTTAGGCTTTTTATTTCTCTGCTGTGAGTCACACTGTAGAAGCGTGACATCCCATGCCAGGGCTTCCATGAGGCTGTGTGAAAGCAGTGTGCACTATTGCAGTGTGCCCACAGGAATCTGCCTCCCTGCATTTAAAGAACTTCAGCAAAGAAAGCAAATACAAAGAGCTAAGACACTGCATGTGCAATAATGATACGTTGCTCTTGTTAATAATACTGTTACTAAATATGGATGGCACCTAGCACAAGATAAGGGGATAAGTACAATGCCTTGATCATTGTGCAACCTGAGAAGTGAACACTTGATTAAGTTACAATAACTTAACAAATCACTCCCACATCAGCCAAGTTATCACTATCCTCTATGTACTCTTACAGAATCTTAGAGAAGCTGATCTGTACTGATTTGTGACTTTAACTCATATTTGAGGTGAACTAAGGTATTCAGTTGCTTCAGACTAGCTAATGGGCAGTTTCTTAGAGTGCTATGATGATTCACATTGCAAAATTGTAATATCAACTCTAATTTACAAACTAGAAAGTTTCTATTAAAAATTTAAAGATAGGCTGAGTAATTTACATTCCTAGAATACTTATACTCAAAACTAATATAAGGAGAAAAAGTAGGTCTCATAAAAACAATTAACTTGTCCAGATGTATATCATTGTTAATACATGACATTGAGTCACTGATGTCAACTGAGCTCATTATTTTCAGTTACACCTATTAATTTGCAATATTGACGCCCATTAATACGGGTGGTAAGAAGTCAGTATTTTGGTTTATTAACTACTTATGCTGATGTTGTATAAAAATAGAATAAATAACAATGCAGATCTGTAAAATAAAAGCTATTTAGCAAACTATAGAATCAAAATAAATAAAACTTTTTAAAACTGTGAGGGTGATGAAACACCGGAACAGGTTGCTCAGAGAAGTTGTGGGTGACCCATCCTTTGGCAGTGATGAAGGCTAGGCTGAAAGGGTTTTTGAGCAACCTGGTCTAGTGAAAGGTTCCCTGCCCATGGCAGAGGAGTGGGAGTTACATGATTTTTAAGGTCACTTCCACCTCAGAGCACATTCTGAAAAACTGAGTAAAAATCATTAGAATATCAAAAGACTAACTCCACAAAGGGCCTTAACCTCTGATATAAGGGCAAAGGATTTCTGTGCTGCAACCTCACCTCTAGGTACCACGTTTTCCTCATGAGAGTACCCCAGGTATATACTGGTCTGCCTTGGAGTAAATTCAACAGGATTTTAGTACTGGCCATCTCAAAGCCTAATAAATAAGAATATAGAAAGATCTTTCTCCATCTATGTTAAGTGAAATATATGATCTCATAAGTGCTGTTAGAGTGTTTCAACAGATCAGACTGAACACAAAATAAAGGTAGTTTCTCCCTTTGTGGCATAGTTTACCTAAGTATTGTTGGTGTTAAAGCACTGTCCAGCTAGGACATTGACCCTCTGACAGAGGTATTCAAATCCACATCTCTTCATCCTAGTGGTATCCTAAACACAGTGTATGTTCTCAGCCTCTCCTTTTGAAGTTCCCTAATTCTGTATGGCAACACATAAAGAGTGTTCTCTTTCTCTCTTGGGAAAGTGCATGACATGTGAAACTATAATCTGGTAACCTGGACATTTATTTAGGAATGGGAAAACTCAGATTCAGTTCTTCTTCCAAGATGATTTTTTTTTTTTAATTTCCTAAGAACCATAATTGTTTTTTAAAATAAAAAATGCTCTTGTCACATGAGTTCCCAAACTTCTAGATATGCCTCCCTGAGCCAAGGTATCCTGAGTTCTTTTCTGTACAGTGAAAATATTTTCATGGGAAGCACAAGCCACAGCACAACTCTCAGCCTGAGATTAATGGTTAAAGTAACTTCTATGTGAATTACAAATATAGATATAAATCCATTATGGTAAAAAGAAATTACATTTGGAGTATTTTGCAACAATCAACCTTGTGTAAAGACCATGCTATTACTCCCTCCTCTTCTGGTACCAGTCCGTTAAAAAGTGACCTTGACTGGTTTTCTGTAAAGAAAACATTTAGGCATCCTGATTCAGAGGAAGTTTCTGTAGCTGACTTGTAAGAAAGGATGTGTGATTTTCTGATGTTCCAAGAGACCAAAATATTCTCTAATTGCTGTCTGTTGGAAGCTGCCCATTCAGTCTACTGCAGTTTGGGACCGTTCTCAGGGACCTAATGCTCCCTACACAAATGTAGGGAGTCTGATGGCTGGGGAGAGTCTTTTGATGTTATTCATTGTAGCACTTGAATCCTTTAACAGACTTACTCTGAATGTCCAAATGGATTAACATTCTATAACCATTAAATCCTATGTTTAAAAAATTTACTTCACTATCTATCAAGCTCTACAGGAAACTGTTGCTGTTCTCTGTAGAGAGTGGTCAAAAGGTTTGCTTTTTTATCCAGTAAGTTAGCTTTTAAATGTGTATGAAAAGATAGCAAGTTGGTAAGCTTACTTTTCCCTCTGGAATCTCACCTTTTGTACTTTGTGATTATTTGGTATCTGACCCAGTGTATTATAACATCCAGTGATGTTCTGTTATCCTAATAAAAATCATCAGGGAAAATGGACAGGGTCATAGTAGTATTTTCTGAAAACAATCAATAACTCCAGGAATTTTAGGGTGATTTTTTTCATTCTCAAACTAAAAAGTCACACATTTCATATGAATACAGCATGTCTGAAACTGTTGAAATTGTTTTCAACAACAGGAAGAGTTGAGAAAATGTAGAAATAATTTAAGTGATTTCTAAAACAAAACAATGTATGGATAGATCATACAAAACACACGGAAAATTTATTGGTGATCAATTATGTTTTGAAAATTATGGAAATTCTGACATGCAGAAGTACTGTGAGATTTTTACTTTCTGGTCCCTGAACAAATCTGTGGTGATACGTTTGCTTTTATGACTTACAAAAGTTTAAGGACCTTGCTAGGTAAAGTGAAGTAATAAAGATACTAGGGCTTTACAACTTTTTCAGCTGCTTATTTCTGAAAGATTATGTACTGGGAAAACCCAGGAAAGCTGTCACATAAACAATAGATCTCTTCACTTGAAATCTGATTTTACACATGTGCTGTCTTGCCACAGTAAACAATTTATCAACTTTATTTTTTAATTAAATATGGTTGGTGAGCATGACCTGAAAGTCATTTGCCTGTTTTATATAAATATCTAAGGCAGATCTCTAAACCTGTGTGTTTTGAGCAGTAAAGGATTAATAAGCTGCCTAACAGAGGTGATAGTCTCAAGACATTTTTAAAGAAAAAGGAATGTTTTACTTGACTTCAATGTTAACAGAATAAATACATAGAGAAAGAAATGGTAAACAGAAAATAGTATGCCTCTTCTTGACTCACCTATAATACACTGCATCAAGTAAATGTACTAATTTTCTTCTTTTCAAGAAACAGCTTTTGCTATCAGTGTTCTATATAAACTGTTCTGCAAGATGTTAACCTGGATTTCTTTTTGGTTCATAAAAGGACTACTCATTATCTAATCAGAAAATTTAAAATATACTCTTTATGCCTGAGAAAGATCGTTTCAAAAACTCCAGTTGTATCTATAGTAAAGTCAAAAGCAAAGTTGACTATTAAAAATCAGGTCCTTGTCTTTGACAGCAGTCACACCTGCAGGCGCCCTCAGACTCTGCGTGTCAGAGCAGGGAGGGAGGAAAGGAGCCAGCCTTCTGTTTGCCAGCCCTGCACCAGCCTCCACTGGGCTCAGGGTGTGTGACCATGGCTGGCAGTGCTGCCTCTGCCAACTTCATGTGCTTTGGGGGTAATGACCTGAACTCCTGAACCTGCAAGGTAGTGCCCTCTTTGCTGGAAACAAGGTGAGGGCTTAAATGGAACAGAAGTCCCCAACTCAGTACTTTGAAAACAACTTCTGCCTCAACCTTGAAGCACCTAAACTATATGATGCATGAGCTTTTTCCAATGACTTTCATGTATCAAGTGTAAAAAGTCTTTATAGGATGTTTTAGAGCCCCCAGCTTTCCATGGAACCCCACCAGATCAGTAGGATATCATTATTCTCTCCCAAATCCACTGCATCAGTCTTGAACTCTTTTCTTCTAAGTGAAAGAAGCCCTAAAAGAGGGCTGTGTCCTCTGTCTCTACCTGTGTTTATGTTCAGAATTGACATGAGAGGAGACAGTCACCAAAAATGCCCTTAACCCAAGTTCCTGGGAATGTCTTGCCTTCAGACTGCATCTTTCCTTACACACAGTGAATTCCTCAGTAGTAACTACAACTGCTACAGTAAGTGATTCAGTTCAGAACCATTACTGAACTAAGGCCACCAACATTTTCCTTGACTCATGTTCCCATTGCAAAATTCACTCTGGGTGAAACTTGCTTAGACCAGAAGATCAGGGGTATTTTACATGAGCCTAAACCATATAAAGAATAAAATAAAGATTTAGGAGTAGGCTCTGCAGTTACTACCAGACAGGAGAGTATGTGACATCAGGGCAAAGAATGGTCAACCTCGGACTAAGAAGTGTTACCTGATGCAGTCACTTTCTGGTCTGTTCCCTCTGTCCTGAGAGGTGTAGGTACTGAAGCAATGAAGGTGCTGGATCCGTAACTGTATTGCACTGAAGAGTACAAAACACAGGTGAGACCCTCCATGTTATCACACCTTAAAATTAAAATGATAATTTCTTGTCTTGTGGTTTGGGAAGGCAAGAGAATAGCTAGGAAGATGTGGTAGTAGTAAATCTAGTCATAAAGAAGGATCTCCACACAGGGCTAAGTGAAATACTTCTAGAAGAGGAAGGATAGAGGATATTGTATCTACTGCTACAAGTACCATGCTTGGTGCCTATTTCTGATTTTTTTCCAAGATGCCTAGGTTTTCCCCCAGCTAGAAATAAAGCTTAACACAGACTTGTAGTTTCAGTTTTTGGAACCAAATATTTGGAATATAGGCATTAGGGCTCCTAGTGTTGTAGCAGCAAAGTCTCTTTTTGGATATAGCCCTAGCTGTAAGAATGAATGTGTATATGAAAGAAAAGATTAAATATATGAACTTAAAAGCTTTGAGTCATATGGAGAAGAAACTTTCCATAACTAGGGGGAAATGCTGATGTTCTGAGAACAATTTTATTTCCTAGAAGACCTCAGAGCATAAGAAAGTCATAATGAATGAAGTCCATCTTAATCAAAAAATAGCCAATTCAGTCAAATTTTGTTAATTTTGTTTTCCTCATTTATCTCACATAAACCCAAATGTCTACTGGACTTATTTATATATATATATATATAAAAATTAATTATTTTCCCTCAGAAATGTATATGTATTTTTTGCTCTGAAATTCAGATAGTTAGGAATGAATATAAAGATTCCTGAAGAATTTAATCTAATATTTATTAGATTTAAGTAGGGTCTGTGAAATCAGTCACTAAGGGTAAGCCCTGAATAAATGCAGAATCAGAATTTTCTGTTTCTAAGCTTATATATATGTATAAAAAAGGAAATCACCTAGGTTTTCTACCTCATATTAAGAAAAACCCTTACACCTATAAAGGATAATGTAGCTCATTATCTAAAATATTGACTTGGGACTCATAAAATAAGAACTGCAGATCAAAATTCAGACACATACTTTCTTTGGATAAATTATTGTGTCCTTTGTGTCTTTTTTTTTTTTCCTCTTGCTTTTATATTTAAGATTTTTTATTATAAGCTCCTTGGCACTGGAAGGTGCTGTCTTCCATTAGCATGCCTAAGACAATAGTACCTTAATTTTGACTAGAATGCCCAACTCCTACTATAATGAAAACATCATATATTTTCCTAGTTTACAGTAAAAAACCTTGAGGTTTTGTGACATTCTTTGCTCTTACTGGAACCTTATATCCTTTGTTTCCCTACAATGAATCCCAACATGAAAATATTATTTACCCAAAAAAACTATTAGAAATATTGTAGACCATGTCCAAGAGATGCCTTTACTATGGTTATGTGCAAACTCACAATATTCTTTGATTTCTTTGATATGTTTTCTGTGTTCTAAAACATCTTTGCATATGGACGTTTTAAAATGCTGCTTTCCTGTTGGCCAATGATTTCAGTTTATTTCCTTAATAATTCACAATTTGTTTCCTTGCTTGGTATATTGGATGACTGTTTTATTTAGCGAGTATTTGCTATTATGGTTTTGTGTTCCTAAATTAATTAGTCTATATTTTCCTAGCAAAATTCTGGGGATTTTTGCTAAACAAATTGTATAGGGGATACAATACCTTTTGAACGTGAGCATATTGCTCTGCACTTCTTCCAGTGCTTTTAGATTTTGCATAAGCTACAAATTCTCCCCCGCCTCACTTACATGCAGACATACATACTCATGAAAAACAGAGAGCCCAACACTGACTCCTCAGAAAATCTGTCTAGATTTTTCCTTTGTGGCCTAGTTAAGCTAGTTTTCCATCACACAGTTTCTTTGCTTTCATGATGATTTCTCTTAGCCATTAATCTCAGATGTGGTGCCTTGTCAAAGGCTTACAAGTAGATTACAACCACGGAATTTCCCTTATCTTCAGTGGCAGTAGTATCTTCAAACAACTCCATCAGGTTAGTTAAGCATGACCTCCCCTGACTGAATCTATGCTGGTTATCCCTAATCAAACTGATTTTCAAGCTGTTCTTTCACACTTCCTTATGGTAGTTTAATTTTCCCCACAACCCTTGTTAAATTCACTGATGTATAGTTTCTTGGACCATCTTTAATCTTTTTCAAAGATTTGCTTCCTTTTCTTCAATTTGAAAAAAAATGCCTAGACAGATCTAGCTTAATTGCGTCACTAAATAGATTTCTGTCCCTCTAGGTTCCTTACTAGCTGTTTAAACATTGGTTTTCAAAACTGGTTTTGATGAAAAAACCTAAAAATCATAAAACCATCATTTTTTTTGTTGTGGTTGTTGGTTTGTTTTTTTTTCTGGTGGGAGGGTGACATTTTTACGTGCTATATTACATGCAATAAAATAGAACAAACTCTTCCTGCCAATATAGAGTAGTAAAATGAAAAATATTTTGGTTGCATTAGATTTATGGAGTTCGGGAAGAGCTTTCCAGGGTGCCCTACTCCCTAGTGCAGTGGAATAGCTATCAAAAGCTGTTCTAAATACATTCCCCTGTTTACAGGGAGCCAAAATGCAATGTGTCATCCTGAGGGAAATGGACTTGGTGATGAATTTACACATCTGTGTCCTCCAGTCTCGATTACGTGATTCCTTGTGTCTTGAGGTGAAAATCCATGTAATGTTACATTTGATAAGCAAGGCAATACACTGCCAGCACATCACTCTAGTATTTCAAAAGTCCCTGGTGGAAGTTCAAGGTCATGCAGTTGAGCTGCTGAACTTCAATGGGTCAGGGTGAAGTATTTCCGACATGGCATCTTTCTGTGTGGCAAGAGCTTGCTGCATTTATAAACAAAGGGAAAGTGTTTTACATTATTAGAAAAATGGACGAAACTTGAAGAGTAGTGAGTGGTAACTATGGTACTACCTCTTACAGGAGATTCAAATCCCTCAACTCTCTTTCTCTCTCTCTGAGACACATGTGCACACATGTATTTATACTGTATTCATTACCATGGTAACTGGGCACGTTAAGACTAACGCCTGTAAATTTCAAAGGGGAGTGTTATATCTAGACTTACATTTTTTCATCTCTCAAATATCAGTGATGATGCCAGCAGAAATTTGGCAGATATAAATTAAGTGGCATTGCAAACTTTTTACTAGAAAAAGATTTATTTTGCCTAGGTTTTAAATAAATATGAACCACAGGACAAATTAATCAATCTTGGTCATAGCAGCTTACCTCTCGGTAAGACTTTGTAGATTTATGTGATGGGCATAACATGGTGATTGTTAAGTCCCTAGTGATAAAAGCTATTGATTATTTCCTGAAATGAGCTAAAAATAGGTATTGCAGCACTTATCTTTTAGGTGCTTACTGGCAAATGAACCTCAGAGCAGTATTCCAAGTTGACTACTTCCAATTCCACTTTTCATAGAATAATTGAATAGTCACTGAGCAAGACAGAAAACCACCCAGAAGCATGACTCTGATGTGGCGATTAATGCTGTCCATGTAAGAGGGGATCAGTAGGTGTCCAGTTACTGTTCCAGCAGCTTTTTTAACATTTAATATTGATTGCCTTTAAGGAAGGTTTGGAACCCAAACCTTCTACCTCCAAAGGAAACTTTAACTGGAAACCTTCACGGCACCAACTAAGTAGAGCCTAGGGCAGTCATAGTACATGCCAGGAAAAAAAAAAAAAGAGGATGAGACAGTTTTTAACTTTCTAAGGGAAAAGGTAGCTGAATGTAGATTTTTCACAATCTAGCTAAGTACTCCAACTGTCAAATTACTCTCTTTACTGCGGAAAAATAAGAGGGCACCAGTTCCACCCCCACGAATATCTCGTATAAGGCCAAAGTTGGCAGATGCACTTAAAGACTGCTGAGAAGTTTTATTCCTATGAAAGAGCATCTATACTGAAGAATACGACTGTTCAATAACAGGCCTATACAAACCAACACAGTATGCAACCATTCTGAATATGCCAAGAAATGTAATTTTAGGCTCAAAGGATATTTCCTAATGAAAAATAATCAGTGTAAATTTGTGTGGTTGTGGGGCTAAAGAAGCTGTTGAGTGGTAGTTCCATAATCTAAGTACTAGATGCAAATATCATCACAATAAAGAGAAAACCTGATGCTTAAATTCTTCTGTGTATTTATTTACCACAGAGTGTCCCCAACATGCATGAAATAAATTAGGAACTGAAGAGTTCATCACATCTCAGATCTAGCTCTCGAATTTATACATTATATTATATTGTATTAGAATAATTACCAGGGGGTTTTTTCTGAAATTTTCAGGTACATGAACTGTGTGCAATAACCTGTGTTCTTATCCCTTCTCAAAAGCTAAGCAATGGTTTTGTTTGCACAGGACAGGAGTAATTAATGCCTTCCTCTCCTGAATAGACTCTATCAGGAATATCCAGAAATTTCTCCTTTATGGAAATGAAATAGAGCCTTTCAGATTGAAGGAACAGTTATGGAAGACATGCTAACAATAAGGACAGTCTGGTTTCTTCTATCTCATGCTACTCTTGTTCACAGTGGTCAGCTATGCTCTTGCTGAGTATTATTTGCATCATTTTGTTTTGTTTTTATGATGCTGATAAGTTTTTCTACTGACAGCCCTGAGAGGAAGAGGTAAAATAAAGGGGGAAAGGCAGAATTTGTACGTCCAGTACAGCCATTTTAAATGCATATAGGGAGGCTGCTGTCTTAGGGAATAAGAGAAACAATTCTTTTTCAGACAGTTACAAATTTTCTAACATGAAACTGCAACCAGAAACCTATGGATTTGAACACACAGAATATCCTGAATGTTTTAAGTTTTAAGGCAAGTATCTATCTACGGGCAGAACTTTCAATGTTTTTTGTGGGATTTTTTTCAAAATTTGTTTTCGGTCTGGGTCTGGTGAGGCAATAAATCAGTAGATTTATACAGATGAAGTAGTTTCAGTGTTCTCAGCACAATGGACCTCTTCCTACACATTTTCTACCAGAAATTCTTACAGTGTGTCCCTAATCTTTGCAGAAACCAAATCCTTCACCAGATCCCATCACTGAAGTTTGTCACAAGAGTTTTTACCATCACACTTTTTCCTTATTGTCCCAGGAAAGAGAACACTATCAAGATATTGTGACCAGTGAGACATTGGTCCACAGAGGTGCAAACAGCATATATGCAAGATGAAACTACTATTTAGTGCACTTTATATTATCAGTGAGGTACTAACACACTCCATAGAGGTCAACATCAGTAGGAGAGGTGCTTAGTGATCTAAGCACCTGGTTTGATGTGTTCATTTCCCACCAAGACCTAATTTTCCAAGAATTTTCTCTGTTGTCCCTCCAGAAATCTCTCACAGGGCAAAATGTTCAACATCACTGTCATCCAGATGGCCACCATGTACAGTCTTTACTATTTATTGGAATGCAAACAATAAAATATTATTATGAAAATAAAAACTAGGTAATAGGATTAGAGGATAAAGGGAAGTGGCTGTTTTTAATGAAATACAGACTATTATTCTTTTAAGTGCATCAGCAGCACTGACTACAACATCATGATCATTAAAAATTATGAGAAATGCACTTGGGAACCCTACATTAGTATTGATTGAAATTAGGTACTCTAAATATCCATATGGATTTTTTACATGTGTGTGGAAAAAGTATGTAATTTACAGATTCACATAATTCCTTCCTATCTATGAGATGCAAAGTTCTGTGCAGGGTGAAGTATTTCTGAAGAGCTGGAAGTGCTCAGTGAAATGAGAAAGTAGAAGCTTCAAAACAAGCAAAATGCAGTGGTTTTCTGCACAGCAGGAATTAAGTTGTAAAACAGATTGTCAGAAAATGGTGTGGTAGTCTGAATTATGAATAGGTTCAAGAACAGATTCATGAAGGTTAAATTTGTTGATGGATGTTGAACATAGATTCAACCTCTGGCTAACAGTTCTCTAAACTGGCCAGAGGCTGCTAAAATATAAGCCTGTCTATATCTTGCTTCCTGTAATTTTTTTCTATGCATTTGCTAATGGCCATTGTCAGAGAGAGGTTATTTTGGTCTGATTTGATATGACAGTTTTTGCATTTTTAAATATGTGAAGACAGAAACTTAACCAAATTCATAGGATGAGCAAAAAATCTAGGCACAATTTATGTCCCTGACTTAATTCTTCAGGTCTTTAGGGTGCCCTGTGCCTATCTTCAGCCTTTGTGCTGGTTGCCCCCAGTGCAAGAGTCATCACAGATTAGACCCTGGGTATTTTCTTCCTTGGGAATGTTAAACAGCCATGTTGGAGAATAATAAAAAATGTATCTTATACTCTTTCAGCAAAAGAAGAAATAATAGAGTGACTGGAACAAGAAAGATTGAGCTCTGCAAAAGGAAAATTTTAAAGAAACAGTAAGGGAAGAAGAGAAATAGTGTTCAATTATGGAAATCTGATGGTGCTAGCCCTGCCAGTCCTACAAGATAAAAGACGTGGTTTTCAGCACGTCAGCGTAAAGCCTGTATCGGCCTAGCAGCTGAACTGCTATGCCCATGAGAGCACCAGTCATTATTTAAGACCACAACAGACCTTCACAGCAGTGGCACCAGAACTTCCACTGAGGACAGTTGCCAGCAAACGTTTCAAGTTTTGAGATACATTACCAGTTCTGCTTAGTAAGACTGCATCAGTATTGGAGGCAATAAGGGAAGCTGATTATGCACTGCTCTCCAGCAAAACAAATACCAATAATGGAAATCAGAAAAAAAACCCTGAATAATTATTGATGGTTATGAGGCAACTAATCAGGGCTATGTCCTCTGTAAAATACAGGGCAGGATGAAGTTTTATGGCCTAAGTTTCAGAAGATAAGTTTTTTTGTTTAATTCTGGAGATGCAAGAAATAACAATTCCCAGATGAGTTTCCTGTCACAATGTTGTCCATTTCATGTTTTCTAAATTCATATAATCCCTTGTATGATGGGTCCCTGTACTCGAGGACATACCATAAAGCAAAATATGTCACTGCCTAATAGACTTTCAGAATAAATATAATCATAGACAAAATATCCCAGAAAAAATTTGAGTGGAAGAGGGCAAATGGCAAGAGTAAGAATTGATTTAAAAAATAAAATAATCCTGACTAAATCCCCCATTACACGATGACATATTTTTTCATATGTAACTTCTTTTTTGAGATAGCTAATCTTCTTCAGTGGCACTTGAAGAATGTGTCAATGAAATATAAGAATGATTTCCATTGGCTGTCTATGCTTAATGCTCATCTTTCACCTAGATACAGTCTGTCGCCACAATGGCTCATTTTTTCACAATGGGCAGTACATTATCTTTCCAGAATCAAGTAGTTTCTTTTTTTAGTTGATTTTTTACCCTCAGGGGATCTGATTCTCATGCACATTGCTCTTTTGGGACAGTACCTAAGACAACAGAAGCATAAATGACTGAATCTGAGCAGCAAACTGCTGTTGAGACAGTACACAAGTGCTTCTGCTTTATAGAACTGTACCTGGAAGTACCAGTGTTATGTGACTGTGCTGGGTTGGCCCTGGCTGGATGGGGGTTCCCACCAAAGCTGCTCTATCGCTCCCCTCAATTGCACAGGGGAGAGAAAATATAATGAAACTCAATTGCACAGGGGAGAGAAAATATAATGAAAGACTCATGGTTTGAGATAAGGACAGGGAGCCATCACTCACCAGTTACTGTCACAGGCAAAACAGACTCAATTCAGGGAAATGAGTGTAATTTATTATCAAACCAGAGTAGGATAATGAGAAATAAACCCAAGTTTTAAAACACTTTCACCCCACTCCTCCCTTCTTCCAGGGCTTAACTTCACCCCCAGTATTTTCTCTACGTCCTTCCTGCAGTGGTGCAGGGGGACAGGGAAGGGTGGATACTGACAGTTCACCACAGAGTTGTCTTTGCTGCTCCTTTCTCCTCAGGAGGAGTACTCACACTCTTCCTCTACTCCACAATGTGGTCCCTCCTGCAGGAGACAGTCCTCCATGAACTTCTCCAATATGAGTCCTTCCCATGAGCTGCAGTTCTTCACAAACTGGTTCAGCATGGGTCTTTTCCATGGGGTGCAATTCTTCAGGAACAGGCTGCTGCAGCATGGTCCCCTGTTGCATCAAAAGTTCTGCCAGCAAACCTGCTCCAGTGTGGGTTACTCTTTCCATTGGTCCAAAGGTTTTGCCAGGAGCCTGCTCCAGTGTGGGCTTCCCACAGGGTCACAGCCTGCTTCAGGCATCCACCTGCTCCAGCGTGGGTCTCCTCCACAGGCTGCAGGTGGATCTCTGCTCCCCCATGGACCAACATGGGCTGCAGGGCCACAGCTGCCTCACCATGGTCTGCACCATGGGCTGCAGGGGAATACCCGGTCTGGCACCTGCAGCACCTCCTTCCTCTCCTCCTTCACTGACCGTGGTGTCTGCAGGGCTGTTTCTCTCCCACATTCTCACTCCTCTTTCCCAGCTACAGTTGCCATTGCAGAGGTTATTCCTTTCCTCTGAACTATGTTCTCCCACAGGCTCTACCACTGCCGCTGATGGGCTCAGCCCTGGCCAGCAGTGGCTCCATCTTGGAATCAGCTGGCATTGGCTCTGTTGGACATGGGGAAAGTTTCCAGGTGCTTCTCACAGAAGACAACCCTGTAGCATCCCCACTACCAAAACCTGGCTACACAACACTAATACAGTGACAAAGCACATTCTAAATATATACATAAATATATCCACCCTGCAAATATGGTCTGCAGAGCCAAGTACAATATCAAAATAATTTTAGTACATATTCTACAGTGGTAAAACTGGGTAGATACCTTTTGTTTCCCACCAGAGCCTGCCCACTCCTTACAAACAGCTCATTTCTTAGAAAGAATAATGGAGCCACAAGGAACTGCACTTAGTTACCATCAATGGGGGTTAAATGTAAATATGATGAATACTCATAGAGGAAACAGAGTTGGAACTGATTATTTTAGTTCTGGCCATGGACAACAGCCTTCATTAATGCAGTATAGCCAGTAGTCTGTGAGTCGGCTTCACTTCAAATTCTGATTTGCTGCTGTGTTTATTGTCTGCTTTGTAATCACAAATGTTTTGTTTCAAGCGACATCAGATCCAGGTTATTTTTTTGTTTGTTTGGGGGGGTTTTGGTTTGGTTGCTTGGGTTTTTGGGTGTTTTGTTTGTTTGTTTTAATATACAGAATTACTTAAGTACTGCAGTTTTAAAGAAAAACCAACTTCTCTTGAGGAATCTCTTCTTCCTAAAACAGTAACACAATAATGATAGTTCTGGAAACTTTGCTTAATTCAGATACTACCTGGGAGCTAACAGTAGTAAATGCTTAATACTGTTGTCTATCCATTCTCTTTACAGCACTGTATTGCATTCAGATTATGATGATTCTCAAGTGTAAAAGCAACTACAGTACAAATTTCTTTATGTTCAAAAGTGCTGAGATCTGCAATTTTCTTTTATGGCAGTGGGAACTACAGGTATTTGGCACTACAGTCTAGGCTCTTGACTATAAACAGTACCTTCTGCTCTCTTCCCAGCATCCTTAAATTTAACACTAAAGCTAGTTCTGCAGGTAATATGAGCTCAGACATGTTTTATTGTTCAGTAGGCACATGATCTTTTATTCAACTAATGGATCTTCTTTTCCATCAGATATTTTTGAAAAAGAAGGGTTTTTTTCCTTGTAAGTGTCTATGACCTCATGTATCCTAAGTATTTCATCAACAAGTCTGTTTCTTTATCAAATATTCTTGTAAGTACCATTTTTTCTAACACTGTGGATACATTGAGATGTATTACCAGTAAAGTGGACTTACAAAGTCAGTAAGGAAATAAGACAGAAATAAAAATCTCTATACAACATGAAATCTTGAGAATCCACCCTATATCCTTACTCAGTCACCTCCCATTCTCAAGGCAAGAGGATGGAAAGGCTTGTCAATGCTTGTAGACTTTGAAATTATTGTGGTTCAAATTAGCTTGAAAATAAAATAGCTAGTACTTTAAGGGAGGTGCATGAAGTGAACTGACAGAAGACTCCAGCTCAGTCACCTTATCCAGTATATAGAAACAATATATCTGCACTTGCCATTTCAAGCAACAGGAACTCAGATTTATGGACACAAGAATAAATACTTATAAAAAATCAATTAGGTGTCTCTTTTTAAAGAGAACTAATAATTTGAGTATATATGACAAAAAAGGAAAACAGAATTCACTTTGACAAAACAACTTTTCAATTTTCCTTCTAATGTGATATGAGTCATCTCAAATCTATTGCAAAGCAGTAAACAGACTACACCAACACAGCAACCATCATCTGCCAGGAACATTTTTAAAAGAAAACCATTACTGATCTACTTTTCTTGTCTTCTATACAGAGAAATGTATTTTCCTAGCAGAAACAGCACTTTACATTATCTTCATTTCATTTACCATGTTTTCATCAGTACTAACAGCAGCCTAAGAAATACCTCATTAAGCCAGTAATTTATTTCTTAATAATTAAATTAAAGTAGTTTGCACTAGTTTTCTTTTTCAAAACAGTCTATTTCAATTAAAGCAAATAAGAGGGAAGTTCAGTTTGATTACTAATAACATTGTGCAGGGAACTTATCTTGGATAAAAATTTAAATATGTGGACAACAGCTTTTTGATTTTATTTCTCATTCATTGAAATAATTTTATAATGGTAACTGTAACAAAAATAAAATGTTTAGTCCATCTTTGTTCTGTAATCCTTTTGTAATCTAATTAGCTCAAATAACTGCAAGATAAAATATGAGGATCAAAATGACAGCTATAAGCTGGCCTCTCCACTGTTCATTATCCATTCTTATTTTTATGATAACTATTTATTATTATCATATAGTTAATAAACGAAATCTAAGTCTCTTGATAATGCATCTGAAGTCAGCTTCACTGCTGGTGTAAATAAACAGAGATCCACAAAGAGGGTTACATGATGTTATATTTTTTGCAATAGTTCTTGTTTGTAGATCTTACAGTCTTTTGGGTCAGGCCCCTTACTGTGTTAAATGATACAAAAATTGAAAAAAGAGAGCAACTTCAATTTCCAAAATATCCCCTGATTCATCGCTTTAAAGAAATTACTTCGAAGCTTCTCAGGAGTTGACAAGAAAAATCTAAATTGTCATGGCAACATGAGTTGAAGAAATCCGTCTTTGCTGTTTGCATAGATCATCTCCATGCTATCAGTCTGTTTACTAAATGTTGCTAAAGAAAGCAATTAAAGGTTAATCTTTCCTCAGAACCAAATAAATTATATAACTGGTGAAAGCCAGTAGAACAAGATACATTTCAGATAGGTGAAAAGAATTTGAGGCATCATTTATCTTCAAGTAAATTACATCAAGTTGTGTGGTGCAATCTACATGCCGGAGGGAAGGGACGACATCCAGTCAGGACAGGCTGGAGAGGTGGGCTTGTGCAAACCTCAAGAAGTTTAGCAAGATCAATTGTAAGGTCCTGCACATGAGTTGGGGCAATCCCAAGCACAAACACAGCCTGGAAAGAGAATAGATTAAGAGCAGCCCTGGGGAGAAGGACCTGGGGGTGTGGGTGGATGAGAAGCTCGACATGACACAGCAATGTGCGCTTGCAGCCCAGAAAGCCAACATCTCCTGAACTGCATTGAAGGTAGTGGGACCAGGCAGTCAAAGGAGGTGATTCCACACCTCTACTCCCTATCATGAGACCCCACCTGGAGCACTGCATCCAGCTCTGGAGTCCCTGTCATAGTGAGAATATAAACCTGTCGGAGCAAGTCCAGAGGAGGCCACGAAGTTGATCAGAACACTGGAGCACCTCTCCTATGGAGACAGGCTGAGAGAGTTGGAGCTGTTCAGTGTGAAGAGGAAAACTCTCCAGGGAGACCATAGAGCACCTTCCAGTACCTAAAGAGGGTCTACAAGCAAGACAAGGAGGGACTTTTCACAAGAGCGTATAGTGACAGAACAAGGCGGAATGGCTTCAAACTGAAGGACAGTAGCTTTAGATTAGATATTAAGATAAAATTCTTGACTGTGAGGATGGTGAGGCACTGGAATAGGTTGCCCGGAGAAGCTGTGGATGCCCCATCCATGAAAGTGCTCAAGCTGAGGTTGGATGAAGTTTTGAGCAACCTGGTCTAGTGAAAGGTGTCCCTTCCCACAGTCCTTTCCAACCCAAACCGTTCTATGATTCTAAACAGCATTTCTGTGGTCAAGTTCATAACAAACTAAGAGTTTGAATTTTCTTTAATATTATTAGGCTTTCTTCTAGCATCCTGGTTTCAATGCAAGTTCTCTGTGTGATATGTAGCTATAATAAAGCCAGATACAAAATCTATTAAGATTAATGAGATTTTCTATTAAGATTAATGAGATTTTTTTTACTCTGTGAGTTCCTCAATCTTTGGATCAGGTCCTAACTGGTCAAATCTGATATAAAGCAACCCAAACTACTCAGCTAATGACTAGAGTCTATGTCTAACATAACTAGTTATGCATAGCAGAATGCTTTTTTTCCTACAACTAGCAGATTTTCTCAAGTTAACTACATTATGTACCTGGAAAAAAGAATGGAACATTTCTGTATTTTCATTTAATGTTAATTAAATCTCATAATAAAGCCTCTCCTATACAGGTTTCACAGGAAAGCAAGACAGAAATGTTTGGGTACAGCTCATGATCAAAATGCTACTCCTGCTGCCACTGTTGATTTCGTAAAATCTATTAACACTACATTTTTCAGTGTTAGAGACACTGCAAACAATGGGTCAAAGTGTGTGCTGAGGATATTTACATGATAAGATAAAGAAAATCAATTTAATTTCTCAAGAGAGATATCTACAAATGCAGAGGGTGACTGATTGTGATATTAGCAGCTGTTTGATTGAACTGAGGTTCTGAAAGTGAATTATAAAACATTTCCCCCTCCGCCTCAAAAAAATGCTTGGTATGACTCAATCTATGTATTATAAGAAACATCAGCAGGATACCAATAGAGAATGTGGCTGCTGGGGCAAAGCTAAAATAGTGTACTTAGTCACTTGAATGCAGTCAGCTTCTGCATTGATATCCCACAAACATTAGTGAGAACAGTGTGATTTGTCATGACCATTTGTTTCACAACCAGAAGCATGCAAAATTAGTCTAAAAATAAGTTAAATTTTGCTTTTTAAAATTTTATCAAAATGGCTTTTTCAAAAACTTCACTGTTCTGCAAGCATCACTCTTTCTTTCCTTTTTTTGTTACTATTACAGTCACCTGCATTTTTTGCTAGGTTCAGGGCAAGGCAGGTTCTTTGAGCTCATATATATTCCTGCAATATCTAGCCACTTGCTTCCCAACATCAGCTGCTTCTTGACAAAATGACCTCCCTGTTCCTTGCAGCTCTGTCTGTGTTGTACACCAGCAGTGTGATGTGGGTCCCAAGTTACGTGGTGTGTGTTACATGCACCATGACTTCAGGCTGAACCCTGAGGCACTCGTACAAGGAGAGCTCAAGCACCACGGCCAAAGCCAAGCCTAAGCTCTAGGCTGTGTATTCTGGATACACTCCGCAAAGCAAGCCAGGCTAACCCATCCCTTTCAGCAGCAGGCATCGCAAGCAGAGTGAAGATGCTTTAAATCCAAGCTACAGCTGGGCCAGTATGTAAAAAAGAAAATACCTGGTTGTGGTCTCCAGTGTGTTTAGGCCCACTCTTGAACCTATGTTTCAAGTACAGGGCAAGGCTGGCTGCACTTTTGTTCTCAGTACACTGTAAATTGCTTGTGTTTCAGCACCAGTTTAAGCAAAATAAAAGTTTGAATATTTGTGCTAGTTTGGAGTTTATATGTGAACACAATATGGAAAGTAATACAGGTCAAAGGGACTAAACAATGATGTATGCAATACCGTATCATGGCTACATTTGATCTGCAAATCATAGGATGGTTGAGGAAAAGATATATCCCTAGACCCAGATTTACTCTGTGACTAATGTCAAAGGTTTGCTGTAAATATCAGAATTATAACAACATTACAATAAAACCCCTCAAACATAGGTTTAGAAATGATTCTCTAGCAAAAAAATGGCAAGGAAAACTTTCAGACAAGAAGAAATTAAAAAAACAAGAAAAACTTCATGTTTGGCAAAATTGCATGAAAAAAACACCACCTTGAAATAGAACACAAGGCATGAAGCAAGTGGTGCAAAATGTAATTTTTAAATTACAACAATATTTCATGCAAGTTTGCAAAACAACAAACACCGCACAAAAAGTTTTATTCGTTATTATTTATTCAGGTCTGTGTCAGCTGCAGTACTGCAAATGTTTCTTTTGGAAACCCACTGTACAACGAAGACATGAATATGGAACATCATTCTGTACTTCAGCATCCATGGGATATTGTAAGAGAGACATAAAACATCCAAAGATTAAAACAATACTCGATTTCTCTGTGTATTGTTTTCATAATTTCTTTAAACAAAAAGCAGAGGGGAAAAAAAAAAGGAAGTAAGGTAGAGGTCAGCTGCTGAGAGATACCAGAGATACTGTTTAAAAACAAATTGCTTCCATATATACATAAATATATTAATATTATCAAGGCTGGTTGCTCTGATTCCTTTTTAAAGTCATTAATGCATGCAAACATTGTCAGAAATTCTCATTCACAAGAGGTCAAATTAAACAGGGTCTGACTCCACTATTCAGCTGCAATATCTGCTTTGCTGGGATTATTTGGAGTAGCAATATGTTCAAAAGTAGTCAATTGAGCTATTTCTGAAATCAATACAAATTTCAGTTTCTACCGAAGCAGAACTGGGGCCTCACAACTGTCTGAAGTTACCTTTTACTTGATAGGGATGAGACAAGAAATTTACTTCAAAGAAGTCAAATCACAATTTCAGAATATGCATGAGTGTATCATTAAAATGCATAATTAAATAATTAAAAAGCTATAAGAAACTGTGATCAATTTTTATGATGGAAATTAAAGCATTATTATAATTACTAGAAATTGTGATTTTTTTCTTAGTTTTTGCTAAAAGAAAATCATTGATGATATTCTGATTAATCAAGAGGAATTCTGGTTAATCATCAACAATATAAGAGTGATTAAATCTTGTGTTGTCCTTTAATATGCCCTACAGGTAAAAATAGAAGGAAACTATAATAATTTTCTTTTCTTTTCTTTTCTTTTCTTTTTTTTCTTTTCTTTTCTTTTTTCTTTTCTTTTCTTTTCTTTTTTTTCTTTTCTTTTCTTTTTTCTCATATGAGAAAGAAATGCAGAAAAAAGCATTGTCTCTGTGCAAGTAAGACTTGTTATCAGAAATAAGATGCATTATTACTCTTGTAAGAGTTTTCAGTGCACGCATGCCTCCATTTACCTTTCAATTACTAAATGCGGACAACTGATATATGTTGCCTTTGGGTGTCGATATAACACTAACAATAATCCAAGTAATTTGTGTAAGTAATTATTCCGCTGAGAAATGTTTATAACAAATATAGTGTAGATTTTCTTAAATGCAATAGAAAAGTCATATAGTAGAGTGAAGACTTTCATCCAGCCAGAACAAAGATGTGTCAAGACAAAGTAATATCTCACAGCTTTCCTCAGGCATTAATGTCATTTTTCCCTATTTCAAAAGTTAGTGGTTGATAAAAATGGTTTAATGGAAATTGCAGCTGACGTAGAAAAGTAAAACTTCTAAGTAAAAGAAAGTGATTCATACACATTAGGAGAATTTCTGTATGATTCTTATGTTTTGCTCACTGCAAAATTGGAAGAACATCTGATTTATCTCAGTCTAATCTGGCTAATTTTGCAGCCATATGGAGAACTAGAGGCCAGATTCTTATTCTGTGACCCTGATTTGAATCCAGTTGTACACTTGAGTTTTATTAGAGATCACACTTCTCACTCTTATGCTACTGCTTCGGTGGATTGTGCAGATAAACCAGCAACTCCCCTTTCCTCACTGCATCCCCTGCCGGCTACAGGCAGCCCGGCACTACGCTGCAGTGTCTGTGCTTACATGGAAAGGTGTTTGCCAGCAGAATAATGCTATCATGGGCAAAGAGAAACACGACGGTTCAATACTGATTTGAGCAGGATGAAATTACATCTTATCTTTAAATCCACTGGACGTTTTATACAGTCACACTATCAAGCAGTTACTTCTCCAAGGAAAGGTTACAAGAGGGAGTTTAATATGATGGTGTACGGATTACCTTGAAAAGGTTGAAAAGGCTGGTCCCTGAGGCTTTTCAGCCTTTCTGTAGAGCATGATAAATCTTGAATGCATAGCTCAAAATATTTAGAGTTTCAGATTGTTCCCAATTTGTTTGGACAAAAGTTTTTTTGAGTGTAAATGCTGTTGAGGCTTAAGTCCCTGTATGTCTTTTTAAAGTAGATGTCTTTTTAAAAACTTGCATCTATAAATGCATATGTAATACTACTACCACATCATGAGTAATGATAAGACAAAGAGCTACAATGTTTGTATAGACAAAGTAGTCTGCAGGGGGAAAAAATGACAACTTCCCCCCCCAAACAAAAAACCCTCCTGTCTGATCAATATCATACATGTCTGTAAAAAGGGACATGGAAGTGACAGTTAGTAAAATAGACAGATTTGCAGTACAGACAATTTGCAGAAGGGTTGCTATCTATACAGGTCAGAGACGGTGCTGAAGTGCCCTCACAGATTTCAATACATCCTGAAGTTCCATGTGTACTCATACCTGCCTGTGTCTGTAAACCATCTCCAGCTCCTCACATCAGTATCCTGTTCCACATACACACCCTGGAGAAACCGATACATTTTTAATGGCTAACAGTGAGAATTCAAACCTCAACCAGGGGTTCAACAGTCTAAAATGAGTGTTTGGAGAATCTTTGTTGAATTGATATGCTCTCCACTACATTACATTCAAATTGACTGTTTCCTATTCCTATAGAGAGTTAAGGACCTGATATACATATCTCAATGAAAAAATGGGGCAGATTCAGATCTTACCAAAGAGTAAATGCATTTTTACTTTAAAATATTATGTGGTCAGAGCTGGATATTCCCTGCTCTGCCTTTCTATGGCAAATTCCTCACTGGGCTAGGGGATGGGGAATGCATCCATCAAATACTTGGTTTTGCAACTGGATATTCGATACCTTGCTCTGATGGTCTTTTAAAAATTCCTTTTTTTCAGCTCATTTTCCCTAGAATTGCTTTAGTCTTCTCTGGAAGAGAATGGAGCCTCTCTAGAGAGACTAGCTTCACAGTTTGAAAAGCATTGCTTTGGAGGAAAAAAAAAAGACTTTAAAAGAGGCAAACACTCTCAGTCCAACAGGAGTAGGCCTTAAACATAGTAGAAACTTTGCATGATGTAGTTATAGCAATTATTTTGACAAAGTGATAGCAGCAAACAGAAGGTACATAAAATGTTTTGGGGTTTAATTACTTATTTTTAAAAATAAAATCCTTAACTGTAAATGTGGGAGTCCTTTCACTGTCTGGATTTAGTTTAAGAGCAGAAATGTTTTCCCTTTGCTATTTCCATTAATGTCAATGATATCTCTGTGTATAAGCTTGCACATGTACATTTTGTTTGAGACAATTAAGTGGCAATGAAGGTGCTGTATTTGGTTATCTAAAAAGGTCCAGGAAATTACTTTGAAAACATGTACTGGAACAACTGTAAGTATTAAGAAGTATGTATTTCTGCACTGAAAATATGTTCAACACAGACCTTAAGTCACAGCAGAAAGATATTTTAGTTCTTTTCTTCTTGAATTTTAGTCTGAATTCAGCCTAAATCTACCATTTGTTCTATACCAGTATGAATTTTTATAGAAATGATATTGATGTGTTTTGTCTTTCAAGCAAATCAATAGAGTTTTTTATGTTTGCTTTTGTTACAATATAACATCTCAGAATTAGCAAATGGCTCTATAAACAAGCCCATCTTAACATGCAGTGCTCGACACCATGCTGTCTGTCTTGTTGAAGCATAATTGCTATGATAGGGTGACTTCTGGGAAAGCGGTTCCTTTAAATGACTCCATACTAATTTCCCTTGATGTTTAAAGCATAATGAACAGGGAAGAATTCCCAAAATGTTTTCTAAAACACTCAGGTCCATCAGGACACATGAAATGAGTCCAAAGAAATGTATAGAACTGCACCTCAAGTCTACCACAGTGAATGATGATGAATGTTCATTTTGATCCTTCCTTGTTTCTTAAAAAAGTTACAGAAAATTGCACAGCAACAAAGGGTTTCCATTTCATTTCATAACGAGGAACAATGTGGAAAGCAGCCCACCTGTCATTTTACTGAAAGATATGGGAACGCCTGTGGCAACACCTCCAGAAATTCAGCACTTGTTTCTTTTTTTTCTCGTAAAACCCCTAAACCGAGCAAAACACGGGAGAATTTCTATCACCATGACCAAATGATTTGAAGACAAAGGGCCAGTAAAACAGAGTTCTGAGAATCTAATAATTAAAATTTTATATGCTCCTGAAGCCGTGGGTCTTTATGTTACTAAGGAAGGAGTTCTTTCACTCTCTAAAGTATAAACGTAATTTCAGCCTCAGGATTACATTTGACTAAATATAGATACCTGAGCTCGATTGCCTGGGAAGGTAAACGGGAAGGAATTATGTCAACTGTCCCCGATGGCTCCCCTTCAACCTGTTGTTTGACTTCAATATTAAGTCAGTCTTTAGCCTTTAAGTAGGTGTGTTGCTGCTCTACATTAAGCAGGTATAATTACAGTCTGCAAAGCAGCATCACAGGCAGTGCCCAAACGTTCCTGGCAAAGCCTTTGTATGTAAGCAAAACACGTCGGATCGTCGCTGAATAACCATGATCCAGCCTCCAGCTTTTCGTATGTGCTGTCAGCCATGAAAAGAAAACACTTAAATGTCAAACGACATAACTAGCTACAGTGTATTTAACAAATGAGTCGCGGGTGTCGGCCCGCCCCGGGAGCGGCGTGGCCGCGGCGGCAGCTGCCCTCGTCCCGCGGTGGCCGGACCCCGAGTGCGGCCGCCGGTGCAGCTCCGCCACCCGCCGGAGCCCCCCGCCCGGCC